>CM044888.1:13516642-13677117 GCA_024500025.1 Syzygium aromaticum | reverse complement strand
ATTGGTTGACATGCTTGAATTGGTTGATTTATATGCTATGAGGTTTAATTAGACCTTGCCACGTCGCTTGATTGTGTGATCGAAATGTGCGGATTGTGACTTGAGCTATGAACACGTTGGATGATGATTTATCAAGCACGTTGATTGGTTTTGATTTGAAATGTGTTCATGAATTGATTAGTGCTCATGTATACCACATATTGCCCGAGCATGAGCATTCATGGCTGCGTATTACGTGTGTGCCGAGTGTGAGGCATGTGATGAAACTTGTGAGAGAATGCGGGTCTGCCATGAGCATGTGATCACGTGTAATTGCCCGTTGCGTTCGTCACCGGGTTCGGATAAAAATTGGGCAAGTGTGCCGTGTGATCACTTAAGGCCTTCGGGTCGATTCCGTCTTCATGCACTTTGTAGCAAAACGATGCCCGGTGTGTCCGGATGACGACCAGTCTCATGTAGGCTTGGATCGTGGCAGGATTAGTTCGTAGGAGATCGATGTTGCGCCTGATGCGTTTAACGCGGGCTAGAGACACTGGGCCGGGGGCGTTTTACGCTGGCCACGAAGTGTTGTTATTGGGCCAGAGGCCGGGCTAGTGAGCCATGGAAAAATAAGATAATGAGTAATTTGTTAAGTATTAGATTATGTGGTGGAATTGCTGGGCATGGTATGGGACGTGTCCGAGCGGTTCCATCTTATAATCCAAATACGCGCGCTTGTACTACATCGATACATTGGCACGCATAAGAGCACATGGACAGTTGTGATCGTTTGTGATACTCGGTGATGAGTGTGTGATCTAGCATTTGAGAGCCTGAGCATGCGTATGATGCAAGTGTGATTGTGTATGCCGAGGATGTGTTTGATCATTATATGAAATTGCCTAACCTGCAGGGTTGATGGTAAGTACGATCTAGGCCCGAGAGCCTAGGTCTATGATTGTTTATTTGGGTGTGTTGTATTCCTATCAGGAGGTGCATGTTAGCCTAGTTTAGGTTTAGTGGGTTTTTACTTGCGGAGATTCGTCCCACGGTTGAAAAACCCAACTTTTCAGACCCTAGACCTTGACGATGCCGCAGGAGCCGGAGGCGCCGGTGCGACATGGGATCCCTCAGCACTTGGAGCATACCATGTCGGTTCACCCCATAGGGAATGGGGAGATGTTTTTGAGACACTGTACCTTAGTTGTAGTGGATGTAGGGACCACCCATTATGAGATGCACAAGTATGTAGCTTGGTGCTTTCGAGACCGGTTCGGAGAGGAGTATGGACCCCTTCATTCCATGGACATTCCGTTTACCGGAGAGGGTCAGTTAGACCCTCAGTGTCCCAATGGGGACATAGTTGATCCCGATTCAGATATGGAGGTGAGTTGGGAGATTGACGAGGGTCCAGAGTTAGGAGAGGAGGATGAGGAGCTGGGAGGAGTGGACTTTGAGCCTGAGATCGTTGATCCGGCCCCGGAGTCAATGGATGTGGAGGTCGAGGAGCCGATGGAGGTTGATGAGGACCCGGAGATGGAGACCGAGTCCGAGGCAGCCAGTTCAAACGAGGACCAGGAGTTTTCCGAGAGTTCGTCGTAGGCGTCGAGTTCAGATCCCGACTGGGAGCCCTAGGATAGATTCCCTCTCCTAGCGGACCGACGACTGACACTTTTAGGGATTTAGTCCTCCTTAGCCACCTCTCCCTTTTTGACCGATGTGGTGGCCGTGGCCCACTTTTGTTGTATGTATCTTGGGTCTGTGTATTTGGTTTGTAAATGGATATTGTAAAAGCTTTTGCATATATATGAAAATGTATATTTTGTATTCCGTAATTTCTGTGATGCTATCCTTGCTCTCATATTATTTTTGTCTGGGTATTATTATTATTATTTGTTTTGCTTCCGCTTGTATATGATCTCTGTGTTGGGTGTTGGGTCGACGACGGTTCCTGGGACGTCGCACTCATATCGACCAAGAGGGGGGATGTGGCGCGTCGCGGAGGTCGCGGGGCGTGACAAGTAAAAACCCACTAAACCTAAACTAGGCTAACATGCACCTCCCGACAGGAAAAAGACGCACCCAAATAAACAGCCAGAGACCTAGGCCATCTAGCCCAAATCGTACTTACCATGACCCTGCAGGTTAGACAATTCAATATAATGATCAAACACATCCTCGGGCATACACAGTCGCACTTGCGTCATACGCATGCTCAGGCTCATAAATGTTTAGTTCACACATTCATCACCGAGTCTCACAAGCGTTCACAACTGTCCATGCGCTCTTATGCATGCCAATGCATTAATGGTAAAAGTGTGCGTATTTGGATTATAAGATGGAACCACTCGGACATATCCCATACCATGCCCATCAATTCCACCACATAATCTAATACTCAACATATTTACTTATTATCTGATCTTTCCACGGCCCACTGGCTCAATAAACAACACTTCGCGGCCCGCGTAAAAACGCCCCCGGCCCAGTGTCTCTTGCTCGCGTTAAACGCATCAGGCGCAACACCGATCTCCTACGAACCAAGCTTGCTACAAAGTGTATGAAGACGGAATCGACCCGAAGGCCACGACCCGAAGGGCTTAATTGATCACATGGCACACTTGCCCAATTTTTATCTGAACCCGGCGTCAAGCGCATCGGGCAATTATAGGTGATTACATGCTCATGGTAGACTCGCATTCTCGCACAATTTTCATCACATGCCTCACACTCGGCACACACGTAATGTGCAGCCATGAATGCTCATGCTCGGGCAATATGTAATACTCATGAGCAATCATCATTACAATTCAATAAATTTAAGCTCATCACGTTAAAACATGCTCAATTGCCTAAGTCACACTCCGCACAAAGTCAATCACATGATCACGGGACATGGCGAGGACCAAATAGGCATCATAACATACGTTTCAATCAATTTGAGCATTAAAACCATCCAATCAATTATCTGGGCCATTCTAACGTCTCAATCAAGTTAATCCGACAACAAATCAATACTTAATCCCTTAATTCCTCATATGGACAGCCATCACATGATTCCATTTCGGCCTCCAATCCACTTCAATTTCTCCTCAATCAACCAATAACATCACCCCGGCACTCCCCAATCAAACAATAATTTATAATCGACCTCAAACGCTCTAATTAACTACTAATGACACTTAATTCCAATCTAAAGGGCATTATCGTCCTAATTAGGGTTTAGAAGGTATTACTCACTTAAACTTGGGTCTACGACGACGGGGAACGGCGGCCAACTACCAGTGAACAGTAAATCGGAGACAGATTCCCGAGGAACGGCGGCGGCCTCTAAGCGGCGGCTCACGAGCTTATGGCCTCCAAACGGCTGAGAAGAAGAGTGGAAGGGTCAGTGAGGTGGCGGTTGAGGTGAGGACGGACGAACGGACGGCGGAAACAGCGAAACGGCGACAACGGCTCGGGCGGACGGCACGGCGATGGACGGCTCGGCTCCGGCGATCCCACGGCGATCTGGCGGCCGAGAGGGGAGAGAACATGGGCCAAGAGAGAGGAGGAGTGACGGTGAGATGGTGAGGCGGCGGCGAACGGCACGGTTCTGGCGTGAGGGGCGGCCAGCGGAGATCACGGCGGGCGAACGGCAAGGAGGAAGTGGTCGGCAAAGATGGAGAGGGAGAGAGAAGAGAGAGAGTTGTTGGCTTGGCTTGAAGAAGAAGTTAGAATGGGGAGAGAGAGAGAAGAGAGAGCTTAGTAGTGGAGTTGGTGGGGTTAGGTGACAAGTGTCAACATCTTATGCAACTAGACTAACCTACCCTTGATCCAATGGCTAACATCTCTCCAAGACCAATAATTGAAGGGCAAAGGGGTCTTTACTCACTCCACTAACTCTTGTCCTATTATCCATAAAGACTAATAAATAATCTCCTCTAAAACCCCCAAAATTCGGAACACTATGTAGGCTTGAGGGGTAAAGTTGTCATTTGTCCAATTCCGGGCCGAAATTCCATTTTTCGACCAGACTAACCCCCTATATAAATGGCCAACCCAAATTGACGTCGTCCTTGCGAAACTAAATCAATAAACCCTCGAAAATCAACCTCGAAGTCCGGATCAAATTCCACGATCAAACTAGTTAAATTTCAATTCTCGGATCTCTTATTAACGGGCGGCTGTTTAGGAACTACGCGTATCGACCTAAGGTTATCTGAGTCATGACGGCCTCGATTACAGGTGAACGAGAGGAATTATCGCTAGTTCCGGAGATATCGATCGTTCAGTTTAAGTTCGGGATTGGTCGGCCACGTGCACTTTCAGTCTTACAGAATCACCTGCTATCCGATCGTATATCGTTGGCCTCGGCCAAACCGAGTCCGTTACCTTCCGAAGATTGATCCACTTGGCCCAAAATATTTCCTCGCCGTTTCTCGAAATCGGTGTCCAATTCACAATCGAATTCTTGGTCCACGTACCGTTATTCTAGTTAGCCATTCCCATCTGGTCAGTATCCCAGGAGTGATCAGCTCCGGGCAAGACTTACGAAAATGAAATAACAAATAAGACTCGTTTTATTGATTTCCGGAAATTGAGTAGAAAGTCAGGATGTTACAGTTGTAGTCCTTTAAAAGTTCTATCCACCTACGCTGTCTCATATTCAACTCTTTCTACGAAAATATGTACTTCAGGCTCTGATGATCCGTATAGATCTAAAACTTCTCTCCACACAAATAGTGCCTCCAAATCTTAAGCGCGAACACTATCGCTGCTAACTCCAAGTCATGCGTCGGGTAATTCCTTTCATGGGGCCTCAATTGACGTAACGCATAGGCTACCACTTTACCATGCTGCATTAACACACAAGCAAGTCCTCTTAGCGAAGCATCGCTATAAATCTCAAATCCACCAGGTCCTGACGGAATAGTCAACACTGGAGTGGTCGTCAACTTATACTTCAACTCCTGGAAACTCCTCTCACACTTATCGTCCCATTCGAACTTGGTCTCCTTCTTCAACAGTTGTGTCAAAGGCATGGCTATAGATGAGAATCTTTCCACAAACCGTCTATAATAGCCAGCCAGTCCTAAAAAGCTCCGAACCTCCGTTACTGATGTCGGTCTTGGCCACTTAGTCACTGCATCGACTTTTGTCGGATCCACAAAAATTCCATCTCTCGACACGATATGTCCAAGAAATGCTACCTTACTGAACCAAAACTCGCACTTGCTGAACTTAGCATACAACGTGTGTTCCCTTAACGTCCGTAGTACTTCAGCCAAGTGTATTTCATGTTCCTTAGGACTCTTCAAGTACACTACTATATCATCTATGAAGACTATGACGAACTGATCCAGAATTTCCTTGAATACTTTATTCATCAGATCCATAAAAGCGACTGGGGCATTCGTCAATCCAAAGGGCATCACAGTAAACTCATAGTGCCCATACCTTGTCCTAAAGGCAGTCTTCGGTATATCCTCTTTCTTGATTCTCAACCGATGGTATCCGGTCCTCAAATCTATCTTGGAGAACACTGCGGCTCCTTGTAGCTGATCGAACAAGTCATCGATCCTTTGCAGTGGGTACTTATTCTTCACTGTCACCTAATTCAACTGTCGATAATCTATGCACAACCTCAACGTCCTATCTTTCTTCCTCACAAACAAAACTGGTGCTGCCCAAGGGGATGCATTAGGGCGAATGAAACCCTTATCTAACAACTCTTGCATCTGGACCTTCAACTCCTTCAATTCTGCTAAGGACATTCGATACGGCACTTTCGAAATTGGCTTTGTTCTCGGTGCCAACTCAATCATAAACTCCACTTCTCGCTCGGGTGGCAAACCTGGCAATTCCTTAGGAAAGACTTCGGGGAAATTACACACTACAGGTATATCTTCCAACTTAGGTTTCACCACTGTTGGGTCCACAATGTTCACCAAGTATCATTCACATCCTTCGTCCAATAATCGATTTACTTCGAGCGAGGAAATCCAAGGGGTCGAGACTCCTACTTGATTTTCCTGAAACTCAAAACTAAAACACCCATCCGGATTAAACCAAATCACACGACTACTGCAATCCATCACAGCCTTCTGCTGGACTAACCAGTCCATCCCAACGATCATGTCAAAGTCAAACATGGGTAACACAGCCAAATCAATACTCTCTTCCTTGCCCCCAATGACTATCCTATACTTGGGACACCCAAACAAGACTAACAGGCTATCGTTCATCGGCGTCGACACACTAAGCCTAGTTTCAAGCAACACGGGTTCTATACCAACCAACTTAACAAACTGCTCTTAAACAAACAAGTGGATTGCCCCCGGATCAAACAATGCATATGCGGCATGACCACAGAGAGAGACCGTACCTGTGATCACGCCCGGCGTATTCTCCGCTTCCTAACGTGCCATAGCATAGATCCTTCCTTGAGCAGGCGGTCGACCTTGATTGATTGGTGGGGGATTCCCGGTCCGATTCTCGATACGTGGCTGCTGCGGGGGTCCTTGGGGTCTTGAGGGACGCATTTGAGGACAACTGCGAATCTGATGCTCCCTGCTACCGCACCTAAAACATGCTCCAAATCTATTCGGCGGGGGATTTGGCTTTCCAATAGCCCTTCTCGCAGGTGGGGTAAAACGCCTATTGCTCACTGGCGGCCTTTTCACAAAGTGACGATTATCTCTGCCCTGGGCAAACTACGATCCTGAGGCGGCTGACCTCTCCTGCTGGTCTCGCTCAATGATCTGGGCTCGCCTATACATCTCTCCATAGTCCTTTATATCATGCGACAGAATCTGACTCCGGGGATCCGGCTTCATCTCGTCTAGAAATCTCCGAGCTTGATCCCATAGGTTCTCTACCATGGTTGGCACGAACTTCGCTAGCCTTGTGAATTCTACCTCATACTGATCAATCGTCATCTGCCCTTGGTGTAGTCGCGTAAACTCCATCAACTTCCTTTCTTGAGCGACTTCTGAAAAGTACTTCTCATAGAAACTCTCCACGAACACTGCCCAAACCAACTCTATTCCTTCTAGAAACACTCTTTCCTTGGTAGCTCTCCACCAATCATTCACACCCTCTTGAAGTTGATACACCGCTAACGCAACTCTATCCCCATCGGTGCACCCTAAAACATCAAATGCCTTCTCTAACTCCTCTATCCATTGTGGAGCGGCTTCAGGGTCACTCCTACCATTGAACCTAGGCGGCTTTAACTTCAGGAATTGTTCCACTAACTGAGGCATCAGTCTAGCCCCTACCGGCTGAGCTTGTCCTTGCTGAGCCTGATTCTCGCCATTACCAGCAATCACTGCGGCCTCAGCAACTTGAGCATGGGCTGCAGCTCTTTCTTGCACTTGCAAACCCATAATATGCCCTATCTCTCTCAGGGTCTCCATTACTTCCTAAAACCTCGGATCCCTAGCTTCACGATACCCCATGCTAGGCTGCCCTTGGGGTTCCTTGCCCCTTCTTCTACTCATCCTTCAACCCTCGCTAAACACCTACCTGCTATAATTCCACTCAGGAATTAGAGACCTAACTCAAACTATACCAATCTAAGGCTCTCAGCAGGTATGAAACAACAACCAACATGCGACTTAATACTAGCAACCTCAACACATCACCCAAGAGGATTATATACTTACCTCTGGTTCTACCGCACCTGCACTTACGGGTCAGTTAATCAAAGAACCACTCAACAATGCACAAACAGTCAGGAGGTACACTTAGCACACGAGGTCACCTTACTGTCTACCCTTAGTCTCGTCGCTCCTTATCACTCCAGGCTTCGACCGTATTGGATCTACTTGGCCCAAAATATTTCTGAATCTCATACTAACGGGCGGCTGTTTAGGGGTTACGCGTATCGACAGGTTATCTGAGTCGTGACGGCCTCGATTACCGGGAGAACGAGAGGAATTATCGCTAGTTCCGGAGATAACGATCGTTCGGGTTAAGTTCGGGACTGGTCGGCCAAGTGCACTTTCGGTCTTACAGAATCACCTGCTATCCGAGCGTACATCCCTGGCCTCGACCAAACCGAGTCCGTTACCTTCCGAAGATTGATCTACTTGGCCTAAAATATTTCCTCATCGTTTCTCGAAATTGATGTCCAGTTCACGATCGGGTCCTTGGTCCACGTACCGTTATCCTAGCTAGCCATTCCCATCTGGTCAGTATCCCAGGAGTGATCAGCTCTGGGCGAGACTTACGCAAATGAAATAACAAATAAGACTCGTTTTATTGATTTCCGGAAATTGAGTCAAAATTCGGGATGTTACAAAGTCAACACTCGGTCCAACATTTGCCACTATGGACAACCCTCAATTATCCTCGTTTCAGCCTCCAATCCTCATCTATTTCTCCTCAAACAACCGATAACGTCATCTCAGCACTTTCCAGTCAAGCAATATTCCATAATCCACCTTAATCACACTAATTAATCACTAACTACAACTAATCTCGATCTAAAGGGCATTATCGCCCTAATTAGGGTTTAGAGGGTATTACTCATTTAAACTCGGATCTAGACGACGGGGAACGGCGGCCAACTACCGGTGAATGGCAAGTCGGCGGCGGATTCCCCAGGAATGGTGGCTCACGGACGGCAACGGTGGTCACGGCTCACGGCCTCCAAAAGGCCTAGGGAAGAGAGGAAAGGTCGGTGAGGTGGCAGCTGAGGCGAGGACGGGCGGCTACTCTCCGGCGAGTGGAGCAGCGGACGGCGGCAACGGCTCGGGCGGACGCCGGCGGTGGACGGCTCGGCTCCAATGACCGCGCGGCTACGGGGAGAGAGAGAGAGACGGTGAGTGGGAGAGAAGTGGCGGTGGTGGTGATGGAACAGCTGGAACGGACTGGCGACGGTCGGCATGAAGGGCGGCCAGCGTGAGCGGCGAAGTGGACGGCAAGGAAGGGGGGTGATCGGCGAAGAGAGGAAGAGAGAGAAAGAAGAGAGAGAGGCTTGGCTTGGTGAGGAAGCTAGAATGAGGAGAGAGAGAGAAGAGATGGGTTTAAGTGGGTTTGGTGGGGGTTAGGTGACAAGTGTCACAATCCTAAGGCTTGGACTCTTCACCCCTAGATCTAATGGCTAACAACTCTTCTAGACCAATAATTGAAGGGCAAAGGGGTCTTTACTCACTCCACTAACTCTTGTCCAATTATCCATAAAAACTAATAAATAACTCACTACTAAAACCCCAAAATTCGGAACACTATGTAGGCTTGAGGGGCAAAGTCGTTAATTGACCGATTCCGGGTCGAAATTCCGTTTTTCGACCGGACTAACCCCCTATATAAATGACCAACCCAAATTGACGTCATCCTTGCGAAACTAGACCAGTGAACCCTTGAAAATCAACCTTGAAGTCCGGATCAAATTTCACGATCAAACTAGTTAAATTTCAATTCTCGAATCTCTTACTAACGGACGGCTATTTAGGGGCTACGCGTATCGACCTAAGGTTATCTGAGTCGTGACGGCCTCAATTACCGGAAGAACGAGAGGAATTATCACTAGTTCCGGAGATAACGATCAATCGGTTTAAGTTCAGGACTGGTCGGCCACCTACACTTTCGGTCTTACAGAATCACCTGCTATCCAAGCGTACATCGTTGGCCTCGGCCGAACCGAGTCCATTACCTTTCGAAGATCGATCTACTTGACCCAAAATATTTCCTCGTTGTTTCTGGAAATCGGTATCCAGTTCACGATCAGGTCCTTGGTCCACGTACCGTTATCCTAATTAGCCATTCCCATCTGGTCAATATCCCATGAGTGATCAGCTCCGGGCGAGACTTACGAAAATGAAATAATAAAATAGACTCGTTTTATTGATTTCCGGAAATTGAGTCGAAATTTGGGATGTTACACGGGGCGTGACATCTTCATTGTCACCTGATTCAACTGCCAATAATCTATGCACAATCTCAACGTCCCATCTTTCTTCCTTACAAACAGAACTGGCGCTCCCCATAGAGATGCACTAGGGCGAATGAAGCCCTTGTCTAGTAACTCTTGCATTTGAACCTTCAACTCCTTTAGTTCCGCTAAGGACATCCGATACAATGCTTTCGAAATTGGCTCTGTTCTTGGTGTCAACTCAATCATAAACTCCACTTCTCGCTCGGGCCGTAAACAGGTCAATTCCTTAGGAAAAACTTCGGGGAAATTGCACACTACAGGTATATCTTCCAACTTAGGTTCCACCACTGTTGGGTTCACAACATTTACCAAGTATCCTTCACATCCTTCGTCTAATAATCTATTCACTTCGAGAGAGGAAATCCAAGGGATCGAGTGTCATGCCCCGAACCCTCTGCGGTGCGTCATATCCCTCATCTTGGTCGATTTGAGTGCGATGCCCCAGGAAGCGTCGCCGACCCAATACTCAACAAGTAGAGGTTCATACATATGCAGAAGCAGAACAAATAATAATAATACACAGACAGAAAATAATATGAGAACAGGGATAGCACAACAAAAATTACTGATTACAAAATATACATTTTTATACATATATAGAAACCTTTACAATATCCATTTATAATCAAAATATACAATCCCAGATACAACAGCAAAAGTTGATTACAGCCACCACACTAGGCAAAAAGGAGAGGCGGCTCGGGAGAACTATTAACAAAAGGGAAAACGGAGGACTAAAATCCCAAAAAGTGTCAGTCCTCACTATACTGAAAAGGGGATCTATCCTAGGGTTCCTAGTCAGGGTTTGAGCTCGACGCCTTTGAAGAACTCTCGGATATCTCCTAGTCCTCATCAGAACTGACTGCCTCGGACTTGGTCTCCATCCCCGGGTCCTCGTCTACCTCCATAGGCTCCTCTGCCTCCATGTCCATCGGCTCCGGGCCCGGATTGACAATCTCGGGCTCAAACTCCTCATCCTCCTCTCCTAGCTTAGGTCTCTCGTCTATCTCCCAGCTCACCTCTATCTCTGCATCAGGATCAATTATGTCCCCATTAGGGCACTGCGGATCTAGCTTGCCTTCCCCGTTGAACGGGATATCCATAGAATGGAGGGGTCCGTACTCCTATCCAAAACGGTCCCTAAAACACCAGGCTACATACTCATGGGTCTCAAAAATGTGTGGTTCCTACATCTACCCAAATTAAGGTATAATGTCTACGGACCATTTCCCCATTCCCTATGGGGTGAACCGACATGGTGTGCTCGAGATGCTACGGAATCCCATGTCGCACTAGCGCGTCTGGCACCTCCTACATCTTCAGGGCCTGGGGTTTGAAAAATTGGGTTATACAACCGTGAGACGAATCTCAGCAAGTAGAACCCACTAAACCTAAACTAACCTAACATGCACCTCCTAACGGAAACAAAACTAAATAAGACAACAACCATTGACCTAGGCCCTCGGGCCTAGATCGCACTTACCGGTGACGGTGCAGGTTAGGCAACTTAAGTAATAATCAAGCACATCCTCGGGCATACACAGTCACATGTGCGTCATACGCATGCTCATGCTAGTAAATGTCTGGATCACATACCCGTCACCGAGTTTCACACACATTCATACTCGTCCATGCATTCTTATGCATGCCAATGCATCAATGTGGTACAAGCGCGCGTATTTGGATTATAAGATGGAACCACTTGGGCATCTTCCATACCATGCCTAGCAATTCCACCCCATAATCTCATACTCTACAGATTAACTGATTATCTGATCTTTCTACGGCCCACTGGCCCAAACACATATACAACACTTCGTGGTCAGCGTTAAAACGCCCCCGGCCCAATGTCTCTAGTCTGCTAAAAAGTTCATGAGGCGCAACACTGATCTCCTTAAGAACCAAGCCTGCTACAAGTTGCATGAGACTGGTCATCTTTCGGACACACTGGGCATCGTCTTGCTACAAAGTGCATAAAGACGGAATCGACCCTAAGGCCACGACTCGAAGGCCTTAAGTGATCACACGGCACACTACCCAAATTTTATCTGAACCCGGCGTCAAGCGCATTGGGCAATTATAGGTGATCACATGCTCATGGCAGACTCGCATTCTCGCACAAATTTCATCACATGCCTTACACTCGGCACATACATAATGCGCAGCCATGAATGTTTATGCTCGGGCAATATGAAATATACAAGAGCACCAATCATTACAATTCAATAAATTCAAGTTTATCACACTACAACGTGCTCAATTGCCCAAATCACACTCTGCACAACGTCGATCACGCGACATGGCAAGGTACAAATAGACACCAAGGCACCCAAATCACTCAAATGGAATACCACAACTATCCAATCAACTATCCGGGCCATCCCGACACCTTAATCAAGTTAATCCGTCAACTTGTCAACACTTAATCCATCACTTTCCAACATGGTCAGCCATTAATTAGTCTCACTCTGGCCTCTAATCCACTTCAATTTCCTCTTGATAACTCATCAATATCATCTTGGTCCTTACCAAACCAACAATAATCCATAATCAACCTCAAACGATCCTAATCAACCTAATTACCCACTAATTACTCACTAACGACACCCTAACCCAATCTAAAGGGCATTATTATCCTAATTAGGGTTTAGTGGATAATACTCACCTAAACTCGGGTCTAGACGACGAGAAACGGCGACCAATTACTAGTGAACGGTAAACCGGCGGCGGCGTTTTCGAAGAACGGCGGTGGACGGCGGCGATCTCACGGCGGACAGCGGCCTCCAAGCGACCAAGAGAGAGAGGAATGGGTCGATGAGGGTGGCTGAGGTGGTTGACGGCGGGTGGCGGTGCTCACGGGCGAACGGCACGGCGGGCGGACGGTCACGGCGGCAACGACGGTCTCGGCGTTCCCGGGGCCGAGGAGAGAGAGAAAAGCACGGGAGGGGGAAAACGGTGAGGATGGTGGTGGTGGTGAGGCGTGGACGGCGGCGAGTGACACGGTTCCGGCCGGGATGGCCATGGCGAGCGGCGGCGGGCGGTCCCGGTGGGAGAGGGGTGGCCGGCGAGAGAGAGAGGAAGGGAGAGAGAGAGAGATGTTGTTGGCTTGTTGAAGAAGATAATGAAGAGAGAGAGAGAAAAGAGAAAGCTTATAGTGGGGTTTGGTGGGGGTAGGTGACAAGTGTCACAATCCTAGCTATCTAGACTAACCTACCCTTGATCCAATGGCCACCATTCTTCCTAGATCAATTATTGAGGGGTAAAATGGTCTTTGCTCACTCCACTAACATCTTGTCACTTGTCCATAATTTGCATTAATTAATCCCCTTGAATTACTCAAAATTCGGAACACTATATAGGCTTGAGGGGCAAAGTCGTCATTTGTCCGATTTCGGGCCAAAATTCCATTTTTCGACCAGACTAACACCTATATAAAAGGCCAACCCAAATTGACGTCGTTCTTACGAAACTAGACTAGTAAACCCTCGAAAATCAACCTCAAAGTCCGGATCAAATTCCACGATCAAACTAGTTAAACTTCAATTCTCGAATCTCTTACTAACGGGCGGCTGTTTAGGGACTACGCGTATCGACCTAAGGTTATCTGAGTCATGACGGCCTCGATTACCGGGAGAAAGAGAGGAATTATCGCTAGTTCCGGAGATAACGATCGTTCGATTTAAGTTCGGGACTGGTCGGCCACGTGCACTTTCGGTCTTACAGAATCACCTGCTATCCGAGTGTACATCGTTGGCCTTGGCCAAACCTGTAACATCCCGAATTTCGACTCAATTTCTGAAAATCAATAAAACGATTCTATTCCATTATTTCATTTTTATAAGTCTCGCCCAGAGTTGATCACTCCTGGGATACTGACCAGATGGGAATGACTAACTAGAATAACGGTACGTGGACCAAGGACCCGATCGTGAACAGGACATCAATTTCGAGAAATGACGAGGAAATATTTTGGGCTAAGTAGATCGATCTTCGGAAGGTAACGGGCTTAGTTCGACTGAGGCCAACGATGTACGATCGGATAGCAGGTGATTCTGCATGACCGAAAGTGCACGTGGTCGACTAGTCCCGAACTTAACCCGAACGATCGTTATCTCCGGAACTAGCCATAATTCCTCTCGTTCTCCCGATAATCGAGACCGTCACGACTCAGATAACCTTAGGTCGATACGCGTAACCCCTAAACAGCCGCCCGTTAGTATGAGATTCAGAAATTGAAATTTAACTAGTTTGATCGTGGAATTTGATCCGGACTTCGAGGTTGATTTTCGAGGGTTTACTGGTTTAGTTTTGCAAGGAGGGCGTCAATTTGGGTTGGCCATTTATATAGGGGTTTAGTCTGGTCGAAAAATGGAATTTCTGCCCAGAATTGGAAAAAAAAAACGACTTTGCCCCTAAGCCTAGAATAGTGTTCCGAATTTGAGGTTTTAGTGGTGGTTTATTATTTAGTTTTTAAGTGGATAATGGGTCTAGAGTTAGTGGAGTTAGCAATTACTTTGTTGCCCTTCAATTATTGGTGGAGAGTGATTTCCAACCATTAGATTTAGGGGTAGTTTGTCTTGAACCTTGGATGAGTGACACTTGTCACCAACTCCCAACCACTCCACTTAAACCCATCATCTCCTCTCTCTCTCCTCACTTTTCTTTCTCCCCAAGCCAAAGCCTCTCTCTCTTCTCCCTCTCTCCCTCTCCATTCGCCGGCCACTCTTCTCCCTTACGCCGTCCACTTTGCCACCGCCCGCGGTGGCCGTTCCGCCACCATCACCTCGCCGTCACCATCACCACTTCCTCTCTCCCTCTCGCCGTCTCTCTCTCTTCCCGTGTTCTCTCCTCTCTCTCCCGTGAAACCGCCGCCGAGCCATCCGCCGTTCCGCCGCTCGGAGAGCCGCCGTCCGCTGTCCAAGCCTAGCCACCACCTCGCCGACCTTTCCACTCTCTCTCCTTGGCCATTTGGAGGCCGCCACCGTCCGTGAGCCGCCATTCCTTCGGAATACCGCCGCCGGCTTACCGTTCACCGGTAGTTGGCCGCCGTTTCCCTTCGTCGTAGAACCAAGTATCAGTGAGTATTACCCCATAAACCCTAACTAGGATGATTATGCCCTTTAGATCGGGATTAGATGTTATTAGAGGTTAATTAGTATATTTGATGTTGATTATAAATTATGTCTTGATCGGTAAATATCGGGAGAATGTTATTGGATGTTTGAGGTGAAATAGATGAGGATTGGAGGTCGAGATGAAGATATTTGAGGGCTGTCCATGGTGACAAATGATGGATCGAGTGATGACTCGTTGTTGGATTAACTTGATTGAGGCGTTAGAATGGCCCAGGAGATTAATCAATTGGTTGAAATGCTTAAATTGATTGATTTGTATGCTATGAGGTTTAATTAGACCATGCCATGTCGCTTGATCGTGTGATCGAAATGTGCGGGGTGTGACTTGGGCAAATGAGCATGTTTTAATGTGATGAGCTTGAACATATTGAATTGTAATGATTGGTGCTCATATATACCACATATTGCCCGAGCATGAGCATTCATGGCTACGCATTACGTGTGTGCCGAGTGTGAGGCATGTGATGAAATTTATGCGAGAATGCGGGTCTGCCATGAGCATGTGATCATGTGTAATTGCCCGTTGCGTTCGTCGCCGGGTTTAGATAAAAATTTGGGCAAGTGTGCCGTGTGATCACTTAAGGCCTTCGGGTCGTGGCCTTCGGGTCGATTCCGTCTTCATGCACTTTGTAGCAAGACGATGCCCGGCGTGTCCGGATGACGACCAGTCTCATGCACTTTGTAGCAAGCTTGGTTCGTAGGAGATCAGTGTTGCGCCTGATGTGTTTAACGCGGGCTAGAGACACTGGGCCGGGGGCGTTTTTACGCTGGCCATCAAGTGTTGTTATTGGGCCAAAGGCCGGGCTAGTGAGCCGTGGAAAGATAAGATAATGAGTAAATTGTTAAGTATTAGATTATGTGGTGGAATTGTTGGGCATGGTATGGGACATGTCCGAGCGGTTCCATCTTATAATCCAAATATGCGCGCTTGTACTACATCGATGCATTGGCACGCATAAGAGCGCATGGATAGTTGTGATCGTTTGTGATACTCGGTGACGAGTGTGTGATCTAGCATTTGAGAGCCTGAGCATGCGTATGACGCAAGTGTGACTGTGTATGCCGAGGATGTGTTTGATCATTATATGAAATTGCCTAACCTGCAGGGTCGACGGTAAGTACGATCTGGGCCCAAGGGCCTAGGTCTATGATTGTTTATTTGGGTGTGTTGTATTCCTATCAGGAGGTGCATGTTAGCCTAGTTTAGATTTAGTGGGTTTTTACTTGCTGAAATTCGTCTCACGGTTGAAAAACCCAACCTTTCAGACCCAAGACCTTGACGATGCCGCAGGAGTCGGACGCGCCGGTGCGACATGGGATCCCTCAGCACCTGGAGCATACCATGTCGGTTCACCCCATAGGGAATGGGGAGATGTATTTGAGACACTATACCTTAGTTGTAGTAGATGTAGGGACCACCCATTATGAGACGCACGAGTATGTAGCTTGGTGCTTTCGAGACCGGTTCGGGGAGGAGTATGGACCCCTTCGTTCCATGGACATTCCGTTTACCGGAGAGGGTCAGTTAGACCCGTAGTGTCCCAATGAGGACATAGTCAATCCCGATTCAGATATGGAGGTGAGTTGGGAGATTGACGAGGGACCAGAGTTAGGAGAGGAGGATGAGGAGCTGGGAGGAGTGGACTTTGAGCCTGAGATCGTTGATCCGGCCCCGGAGCCGATGGATGTGGAGGTCGAGGAGCCGATGGAGGTTGATGAGGACCCGGAGATGGAGACCGAGTCCGAGGCAGCCAATTCAGATGAGGACCAGGAGTTTTCCGAGAGTTCGTCGTAGGCGTCGAGTTCAGACCCCGACTGGGAGCCTTAGGATAGATTCCCTCTCCTAGTAGACCGAGGACTGACACTTTTTGGGATTTAGTCTTCCTTAGCCACCTCTCCCTTTTTGACCAGTGTGGTGACAGTGGCCCGCTTTTGTTGTATGTATCTTGGGTCTGTGTATTTCGTTTGTAAATGGATATTGTAAAAGTTTTTGCATATATGAAAATATATATTTTGTAATCAGTAATTTCTGTGATGCTATCCTTGCTCTCATGTTATTTTATGTCTGGGTATTATAATTTGTTCTGCTTCCCCTTGTGTATGAATCTCTGTGCTGGGTTTTGGGTCGGCGACGGTTCCTGGAACGTCGCACTCATATCGACCTGTTGGAGGGATGTGGCGCGTCGTGGAGGGCGCGGGGTGTGACAAAAATGAGTTCGTTACCTTTTGAAGATCGACATACTTTGACCCAAAATATTTCCTCATCATTTCTCAGAATCGGTGTCCAGTTCATGATCGGGTCCTTGGTCCACGTACCGTTATCCTAGTTAGCCATTTCCATCTGGTCAATATCCCAAGAGTGATCAGCTCCGGGCGAGACTTATGAAAGTCAAATAATAGATAAGACTCGTTTTATTGATTTCCGGAAATTACGTCGAAATTCGAGATGTTACATCGAGACTCCTACTCGATTTCCCTGAAACTCAAAACTAGAACACCCATCCGGGTAAAACCGAATCACATGGTTGCTACAATCCAATACAGCCTTCTGCCGGACTAACCAGTCCATTCCAATGATCACATGAAAGTCAAACATGGTCAACACGGCCAGATCAATACTCTCTTCCTTGCCCCAATGACTATCCTACACTTGGGACACCCAAATAAAACTAACAGGCTATCATTAATCGGCGTCGACACACTAAGCCTAGTCTCAAGCAACACTGGTTTTATACCAACCAACTTAACAAACGAGAGGATTGCCCCCGGATCAAATAATGCATACGCGGCATGACCATACCTGTAATCACGTCCGAGGCATTCTCCGCTTCCTGGCGTGCCATAGTATAGATCCTTCCTTGAGCGGGTGGTTGACCTTGATTGGCCAGTGGGGGATTCCTAGTGTAACATCCAGAATTTCGACGCAATTTCCGGAAAATCAATAAAACGAGTCTTATCTGTTATTTCATTTTCGTAAGTCTCGCCTGGAGCTGATCACTCCCAGGATACTGACTAGATGGGAATGGCTAACTAGGATAACGGTACGTGGACCAAGGACCCGATCGTGAACTGGACACCAATTCCAAGAAACGACGAGGAAATATTTTGGGCCAAAATAGGTCGATTTTCGGAAGGTGATGGACTCGGTTTGGCCGAGGCCAACGATGTACGATCAGATAGCAGGTGATTCTATAAGACCGAAAGTGCACGTGGCCGACTAGTCCTGAACTTAAACCAAATGATCGTTATCTCTGGAACTAACGATAATTCCTTTCGTTCTCCCAGTAATCGAGGCAGTCACTACTCAGATAGTAGTAGGTCGATACGCGTAACCCCTAAACAGCTGCCCGTTAGTAAGAGATTCGAGAATTGAAATTTAACTAGTTTGATCGTGGAATTTGATCCAGACTTTGAGGTTGATTTTTGAGGGTTTACTGGTCTAATTTCGCAAGGACGACGTCAATTTGAGTTGACCAATTATATAGGGGGGTTAGTCTGGTCAAAAAATGGAATTTCAGCCCAAAATTGGACAAATGACGACTTTGCCCCTCAAGCCTATTTAGTGTTCCGAATTTTCAAGTGCTTCATGGGGATTATTTAATGCAAATTAAGGACAAAGAGACAAGGTTTATTGGAGTGAGCAATGACCCTTTTGCCCCATCAATTATTGGACTTGAAGGAATGGTGGCCATTGGATCAAGGGTAGGTTTGTCTAGTGCTTTGGATGAGTGACATGTGGTACCTACTCCCACCGACCCCACTATAAGCTTTCCCTCTTCTCTCTCTCTCTCCTCATTTCTTCATCACCAAGCCAAGTCCTATCTCTTTCTCTCTCCCTTCCTCTCTCCCGTGCCGACCACTTCCTTTGCCGTGCACCGCCGCCGGTTCGCCACTTGCCGCCGCCCGCGCCGGTTGCGCCATTGCCATCCACCGCCGCGTCGTTGCCGTGAGCACCGCCACCATCCTCACCGTTTCCCCTCCCGTGTTCTCTCTCTCTCTCTCTCTCTCTCTCTCCCTTTCTCCCGCCGGTTTGCCGTCCGTCCGCCGTCACGCCACCGCGCCGCTCGCCCGGAGCGCCGCCGCCGCACGCCGAGACCGCCCACTTGCTGTCCGTCCACGCCGGGATCGGAACCCGACGCCTCCGACGAACTCTCGGAAAACTCCTGGTCATCGTCTGAACTGGCTGCCTCGGACTCGATCTCCATCTCCGGGTCCTCATCAACCTCCATCGGCTCCTCAAACTCCACATCCATCGGCTCCGGGGCCGGATCAACGATCTCGGGCTCAAAATCCACTCCTCCCAACTCCACATCCTCCTCTTCTAAGTCCGGTCCCTCGTCAATCTCCCAACTCACCTCCATATCTGAATCGGGATCGACTACGTCTCCATTGGGACACTGCGGGTCGAACTGACCCTCACCGGTAAACGGAACGTCCATGGAACGAAGGGGTCCATACTCCTCCCCGTCCCGGTCTCGAAAGCACCAAGCTATGTACTCGTGCGTCTCATAATGGGTGGTCCCTACATCTACTACAACTAGGGTATAATGCCTCAAATACATCTCCCCATTCCCTATGGGGTGGACTGACATGGTATGCTCCAAATGCTGAGGAATCCCATAACGCACCGGCACCTCCGGCTCCTGCGGCATCGTCAAGGTCTGGGGTCTGAAAGGTTGGGTTTTTCAACCGTGAGACGAATCTCAGCAAGTAAAAACCCACTAAACCTAAACTAGGCTAACATGCACCTCCTGACGAGAACAAAACCAAATCAAGCAACAATCATTGACCTAGGCCCTCGGGCCCAGATCGTAATTACCGTCGACCCTGCAGGTTAGGCAATTTCATATAATGATCAATCACATCCTCGGTATGCAAATCCACACTTGCGTCATACGCATGCTCAGGCTCTCAAATGCTAGATCACACACTCATCACCGAGTATCACAAACGATCACAACTATCCATGCGCTCTTATGCGTGCCAATGCATCGATGTAGTACATGCGCGCGTATTTGGATTATAAGATGGAACCGCTCAGACACGTCCCATACCATGCCCAGCAATTCCACCACATAATCTAATACTCAACAATTTACTCATTATCTTATTTTTATTTCCACGGCTCACTAGCCCGGCCTCTGGCCCAATCACAACACTTCGTGGCCAGCGTAAAAACGCCCCCGGCCCAGTGTCTCTAGCCCGCGTTAAACGCATCAGGCGCAACACCGATCTCCTACGATCCAAGCCTACAAGAGACTGGTCGTCATCCGGACACACCGGGCATCGTCTTGCTCCAAAGTGCATGAAGACGGAATCGACCCGAAGGCCACGACCCAAAGTACTGGTCGTCATCCGGACACACCGGGTATCGTCTTGCTCCAAAGTGCATGAAGACGGCAACCGACCCGAAGGCCTTAAATGATCACACGGCACACATGCCCCAAATTTTATCTGAACCCGGCGACAAACGCAACGGGCGATTACACGTGATCACATGCTCATGGCAGACCCGCATTCTCGCACAATTTTCGTCACATGCCTCACACTCGGCACACACGTAATGCGCAGCCATGATGCTCATGCTCGGGCAATATGTGGTATAAATATGAGCACCAATCAACACAATTCAATAAGTTCAAGCTTACCACAATTAAACATGCTCATATGCCCAATTCACACTTCGCACACTCCGATCACACGATCAAATGACATGGCACGGTCTAATTAACCCTCAAAGCATATAAATCGACTAATTCAAGCATTTCAACCGATCGATCAATCACCCGGGCCATTCTAACACCTCGATCAAGTTAAACCGACAACAAATCAATACTTAATCCCTTGATTAGCCTCACGGACAGCCACAACTAAACCTTGTTTCATCCTCAAATTCACTTCCATTATTCCTCAAACAACCAATTAACAATCTCCCAATAATTTCCGATCAAACCATAATCTATCAGCAACATCAAATATACTAATTAACCACTAAAACTCCTAATCCCCATCTAGAGGGCATAATCGTCCTAATTAGGGTTTAGGGGGTAATACTTACTTAAACTCGGTTCTACGACGACGGGGAACGGCGGCCAACTACCGGTGAACGGTGAGCCGGCGGCGGTATTCCCAAGGGACGGCGGCTACGGCTCGGGCGGCCTCCAAGCGGCGGCTCACGGGCGGATCGACCTCCAAACGGCCAAGGGGAAGAGAGGAACGGTCGGTGAGGTGATGATGGAACGGCGGTGGATGGCGGGATGGCTTGGCTCCGGCGGAAATGGCCACGACGGGCGGCGGCGTGAAGGGCGAACGGCGGACGGGCGGTGAGGTGAACGGCAACCCCACGGCCAAGAGAGAGAGAGACGGTGAGAGGGAGTGAGGAAATGGTGATGGTGATGGTGGGACGGCAAGGTGGTGGTGGCGGAACGGCGGTGAAGCGGCGGCGGGCGGCCTTGGCGGCGGCTAGCGTGGACGGCGTGGAGGGGGAGTGGCCGGCGAAATGGAGAGGAAGAGAGAGAGAAGAGAGAGAGAGAAGTGATCTTGGCTTGAAGAGGAAGACAAGTGAGGAGAGAGAGAAGTGATAATGAGTTTATAGTGGAGTGGTTGGTAGTTGGTGGGGATTAGGTGACAAGTGTCACTCATCTAAAGGTTTGGACAACCTACCCTTAGATCTAATGGCTCACACTCTTCTAGATCCAATAATAGATGGGCTCAAATGTCATTTCTTCCTCCACTAACTCTTGTCCATTATCCACTTAAAAATCTAATTAATAAACTTCCACTAAAATCCCAAATTCGGAACTCTCTACAAGGCTTAGGGGCAAAGTCGTCTTTTGTCCAATTCCGAGCCGAATTTCCATTTTTCGACCAGACTAAACCCCTATATAAATGGCCAACCCAAATTGACGTCGTCCTTGCGAAACTAAACCAGTAAACCCTCGAAAATCAACCTCGAAGTCCGGATCAAATTTCACGATCAAATTAGTTAAATTTCAATTTCTGAATCTCATACTAACGGCCGACTGTTTAGGGGTTACGCGTATCGACCTAAGGTTATCCGAGTCGTGACGGCCTCGATTACCGGGAGAACGAGATGAATTATCGCTAGTTCCGAAGATAACGATCATTCGGGTTAAGTTCAGGACTGGTCGACCACGTGCACTTTCGGTCACGCAGAATCACCTGCTATCCGATCGTACATCGTTGGCCTCAGTCGAACCGAGTCCATTGCCTTCCGAAGATCGATCTACTTGGCCCAAAATATTTCCTTGTCGTTTCTCGAAATTGATGTCTAGTTCACGATCGGGTCCTTGGTCCACGTACCATTATCCTAGTTAGCCATTCCCATCTGGTCAGTATCCCAGGAGTGATCAGCTCCGGGCGAGACTTACGAAATGAAATAACAAATAAGACTCGTTTTATTGATTTCCGGAAATTGAGTCGAAACTCGGGATGTTACACTCTGCACATTTCGATCACACGATCAAGCGACGTGGCAATGTACAAATAAACACCCTAACACATCAATCACTCAAATTTGTCACCACGACTTTCCCATCAACCACTCGGCAAACCCGACACCTCAACCGAGTTAATCTACTCATCGGTCGACGCTTAATCCATCAATTACCCATGTGGACAGCCACCATTTGGCCTTGTCCGGGCCTCTAATCTTCCTTATATACCACTTAACGTACCATCAATTTCATCCCGGCAATTTCTACTCCAACGGTAATTCCTAATAATTCTTAATCGTCCTTAATCAACCTAATTATCCACTAATTACACACTAACGACACCTAATCCCGATCTAGAGGGCATTATCGTCCTAATTAGGGTTTAGAGGGCATTACTCACCTAAACTTGGTTCGCGACGACGGGATAACGGCGGCCAATTACCGGTGAACGGTAAATCGACGGCGGCGTTTTCGGCAGTGGCAACGACAAACGGCAGCTCACGGACGGCTAGTGGCGGCTCTCGGCTGACGGCACTCACGGCGGGATGGACGGCGACTAGATGGTGACCCGGCTCTTCCTGGTGAAGGCGGTGATGGCGTGGCACCGATGGCGAGCGGCGGTGGGTGGCAGACGGTCTCGGTGGTAGCGGCCTCCAAACGGCCAAGGGAGAGAGAACGGGTCGGTGGTGACGGCAGTGAGGTCACGGTGACGTCATGGATGGCGGCAGCTCGATGGCGTTGGTGGAACGGCGGACGACGGCGACAGCTTCGGGCGAGCGACGGCGATGGACGGCCTCGGTGGTTTCACGGCTGGAAGAAGAGGTAGAGCGGGATGAGAGGGAGAGTGGCGATGGATGGTGGCGTCACGGCAGCGGCAAGGCATGGCTGGCGTTGACGGGACGGCGGCGGTGGACGGCATGGATGGTGGAGGGCGGCCGGCGTGGAGAGCAAGTGGAGAGGGAGAGAGAGAAAGGGGAGGGAGTGAGTGGCTTGAAGGTGAAGCAAAGTGAGGAGAGAGAGAGAAGAGATGATGGGTTATAGTGGATTGGTTGAGGTTAGGTGACAAGTGTCACCATCTTAGGCTCCTTGGACACTTCCCCCTTTGATCCAATGGTCTACATTTCCCCAACCTCAATTATTGAAGGGCAAGATGGTCAATTCTCCCTCCACTAACACTCTTGTCTCACACCCATTAAAACCAATAATTAAACCCTCTTTAAATCACCAAAATTCGGAACACATATTAAGGCTTAGGGGCAAAGTCGTCATTTGTCCGGTTCCAGGCCGAAATTCCATTTTTCGACCAAACTAACCCCCTATATAAATGGCCAACCCAAATTGACGTCGTGTTGGCGAAACTAGACCAGTAAACTCTCGAAGATCAACTTTGAAGTCCGGATCAAATTCCACGATCCAACTAATTATATTTCAATTTTCGAATCTCATACTAACGGGCGGCTGTTTAGGGGTTACGCGTATCAACCTAAGGTTTTCTGAGTCGTGACGGCCTCGATTACCGGGAGAACGAGAGGAATTATCGCTAGTTCCAGAGATAACGATCATTCGGTTTAAGTTCAGGACTGGTCGGCTACGTGCACTTTCGGTTTTACAGAATCACCTGCTATCCGAACGTGCATCGTTGGCCTCGGCCGAATCGAGTCCGTTACCTTCCGAAGATCGACCTGCTTGGCCCAAAATATTTCCTCATCGTTTCTCGGGATCGGTGTCCAGTTCACGATCGGGTCCTTGGTCCACGTACTGTTATCCTAGTTAGCCATTCCCATCTGGTCAGTATCCCAGGAGTGATCAGCTCCATGCGAGACTTACGAAGATGAAATAATAGAATAGACTCGTTTTATTGATTTTCGAAAATTTGGTCGAAATTCGGGATGTTACAATTTTTCCCCCTTTACAAAAATTTCGTCCTCGAAATTTGCACTCTACACTATTCTACTCAAACAACTGGGGGTGCAGACGTCGCATGGCCTCTTCACTTTCCCAAGTGACTCCTGCTGTACCATGATGCTCCCAAACGACCTTAACCATTGGAATTGTCTTGTTCCTTAGCACTCAATCCTTTCTATCCTCGATTTTGACTGGCCTCTCCACATACGACACCCTGTCGTCCATGTCTATCTCTTCATATCTTAAAACATGAGTCGGGTCTGGTTCGTACTTTCTTAGCATCGACACATGAAACACATTGCGCACTTGCGACAGATTGGGAGGCAAAGCAAGTCGGTAGGCCACATCGCCAATCTTCTCCAATACCTCGAATGGCCCAACATACCTTGGACTAAGCTTACCTTTCCTTCCAAATCGGAACAATCCTTTCATCGGCGACACCTTGATAAATACATGATCTCCAACTTGAAACTCCAAGGATCGTCTCCTCCGGTCGGCATAACTCTTTTGGCGACTCTAGGCTGTTCTCAGTCTATCCCGAATAATCTCAACGGCTTCCATAGTCTGTTGTACCAACTCTGGGCCAGTAATACTTCTCTCACCAACTTCGTCCCAACACAAAGGCGTCTTTCACGCTCTACCATATAAGGCCTCAAACGGTGCCATCTGAATGCTCTGCTGATAACTGTTATTGTAGGCAAACTCCACCAAATGCAACTGCTCTTCCCATTTGCCTTGGAAGTTCAACACACAGGCTCTCAACATATCTTCTAAAGTCTAGATCGTCCTTTCTGACTGACCATCTGTTTGCGGATGATAGGCCGTACTGAACTGCATTCTTGTTCCTAATGCCTCTTGCAGACTTTTCCAAAATTTGGCAGTAAACCTGGGATCACGGTCCGAAGTGATCGTCACTTGTACTCCATGAAGTCGAACTATCTGCCGAACATACAACTCTGCGTACTTTTCCAATTCCAAGTCCTTTCGCACTACTAGGAAATGTGCTGATTTAGTCAAGCGATCCACTATCACCCAAATAGAATCATGTCTTCTTTGACTGCGCGGCAATCCCATTACAAAATCCATCGTAATATGCTCCTATTTCCATTCTAAGATCTCCAACAGTCGCAACAATCCACCTGGCTTGCAGTGCTGTGCCTTCACTTGTTGGCAAGTCAAACACTTAGCCACATGCTTGGCCACGTCCTTCTTCATACCATTCCACCAATAGTGCTGCCTTAGATTTTGGTACATCTTAGTACTCCCCGAGTGGATGCTATACTGACTCCGATGAGCTTCACTCAAGATCTCCTCTTTCAGTCCTTCGTCATTTGGTACACACAATCGTCCTCGAAATTTCAAAATCCCATCCTCTAACACTTGAAAATCTGACTTCCTCTTTACTGGGTCCATCTCAACTATCTTCTGGATCTCGGGGTCCGTAGACTGCAATGCCTTAATCTTGTCCTTAATTTCCGGTTCGATCCTTAAAGCAGCTAGCAAATTCGATGCTTGGCTCACTTCAAACTTGAATTCTGAATCTCTGAGCCTCTCCAACAACGTCCACTCTTTGACCATCAAATGTGCGACGCTAGACTTGCGACTTAAAGCATCGGCGACCTTATTTGCCTTGCCCAGATGATACAAAATATCGCAGTCGTAGTCCTTTAGAAGTTCCATCCACCTACGCTATCTCATATTCAACTCTTTCTGCGAAAACAGATACTTCAGGCTCTGATGATCCGTATAGATCTGAAACTTCTCTCCACACAAGTAGTGCCTCCAAATCTTAAGCACGAACACTATCGCTGTTAATTCCAAATCATGCGTCGGGTAATTCCTTTCATGGGGCCTCAACTGACGCGACGCATAAGCTACCACTTTACCATGCTGCATTAACATACAACCAAGTCCTCTTAGTGAAGCATCGCTATAAATCTCAAATCCACCAAGTCCTGATGGAATAGTCAATACTGGAGCGGTCATCAACTTATACTTCAATTCCTGGAAACTCCTCTCACACTTATCGTCCCATTCGAACTTGGTCTCTTTCTTCAACAGTCGTGTCAAGGGCATGGCTATAGATGAGAATCTTTTCACAAATCGTCTATAATAGCCAGCCAGTCCTAGAAAGCTTCGAACCTCCGTTACCGATGTCGGCCTTGGCCACTTAGTCGCTGCTTCGACCTTTGTCGGGTCCACAGAAATTCCATCTCCCGACACGATATGTCCAAGAAATGCCACCTTACTGAGCCAAAACTCGCACTTACTAAACTTAGAATACAACGTGTGTTCCCTTAACGTCAGTAGTACTTCAGCCAAGTGTATCTCATCTTCCTCAAGGCTCTTTGAATACACCAATATATTATCTATGAAGACTATGACGAACTAATCCAGAAATTCCTTGAATACCCTATTCATCAGATCCATGAAAGCGGCTGGGGCATTCGTCAATCCAAAGGGCATCACAGTAAACTCATAGTGCCCATACCTTGTCTTGAAGGCAGTCTTAGGTATATCTCCCTTCTTGATTCTTAATTGATGGTATCTGGTCCTCAAATCTATCTTAGAGAACATTGCAACTCCTTGTAACTAATCGAACAAGTCATCGATCCTTGGCAGTGGGTACTTATTCTTCATTGTCACCTGATTCAACTGTCAATAGTCTATGCACAATCTTAACGTTCCATCTTTCTTCCTCACAAACAAAACTGGCGCTCCCCATGGGGATGCACTAGGGCGAATGAAACCCTTGTTTAACAACTCTTGCATCAGAACCTTCAACTCCTTCAGTTCTGCTAAGGACATCCGATATGGCGCTTTCGAAATTGGCTCTGTTCCTGGCGCCAACTCAATCACAAACTCCACTTCTCGCTCGGGTGGCAAACCTGGCAATTCCTTAGGAAAAACTTCGGGGAAATTGCGCACTACGGGTATATTTTCCAACTTGGGTTCCACCACTGTTGGGTCCACAACATTCACCAAGTATCCTTCACACCCTTCGTCCAACAATCTATTCACTTCGAGCGAGGAAATCCAAAGGGTCGAGACACCTACTCGATTTCCCTGAAACTCAAAACTAGAACACTCATCCGGATTAAACTGAATCGCACGACTACTGCAATCCATCACAGCCTTCTGCCGGATTAACCAATCTATCCAAACGATCACATCAAAGTCAAACATGGGTAACACAGCCAGATCAATACTCTCTTCCTTGGCCCCAATGACTATCCTACACTTGAGACACCCAAACAAGACTAACAGGCTATTGTTCATCGGCGTCGACACACTAAGCCTAGTCTCAAGCAACACAGGTTCTATACCAACCAACTTAACAAACTGCTCTCAAACAAACGAGTGGGTTGCCCCCGGATCAAACAATGCATACGCGGCATGACCACAGAGAGAGACCGTAATTGTGATCACGTCCGGCGCATTCTCCGCTTCCTGGCGTGCCATAGCATAGATCCTTCCTTGAGCGGGCGGTCGGCCTTGATTGGTTGGTGGGGGATTCCCGGTCCGATTCTCAATACGTGGCTGCTGCGAAGGTCCTTGGGGTCCTGAGGGACACATCTGAGGACAACTACGAATCTGATGCTCTCTGCTACCGCATCTAAAGCATGCTCCAAATCTGTTCGACGGGGGATTTGGCTTTCCAATAGCCCTTCTCACATGTGGGGTAAAACGCCTATTGTTCACTGGCGGCTTTCTCACAAAGCGACGATTGTCTCTGCCCTGGGCAAACCGCGATCCTGAGGCAGCTACCTTTTCCTACTGGTCTCACTCAATAATCTGGGCTCACCTATACATCTCTCCATAGTCCTTTATGTCATGCGACAGAATCTGACTCTGGAGATCTGGCTTCATCCCGTCACGGAATCACTGAGCTTTGTCCCGTAGGTCCTCTACCATGGTCGGCGCGAACTTCGCTAGCCTTGTGAATTCCGCCTCATACTAGTCAATCGTCATCTGCCCTTGGCGTAGTCGCATGAACTCCATCAACTTCCTTTCTTGAGCGACTTCTGAAAAGTACTTTTCATAAAAACTCTCCACAAACACTGCCCATACCAACTTCGTTCTTTCTGGAAACACTCTTTCGTTGGTAGCTCTCCACCAATCGTTCGCACCCTCTTGAAGCTGATACACCGCTAACGTAACTCTTTCCGCATCGGTGCACCCTAAAACATCAAACACCTTCTCTAACTCCTCTATCCAACATGGAGCGGCTTCGGGGTCACCTTTACCATTGAACCTAGGCGGCTTTAACTTTAGGAACTATTCCACTAACTGAGGCATCAGTCTAGCCCCTACCGGCTGAGCTTGTCCTTGCTGAGCCTAATTCCCTCCATTACCAGCAATCGCTGCGGCCTCAGCAGCCTGAGCATGGGCTACGGCTCTTTCCTGTGCTTGCAAACCCATGATATATCCTATCTCTTTCAGGGTCTCCATCACTTTCTCAAACCTTGGGTCCCTATCTTCACGATATCCAGTGCTAGGCTACCCCTGGGGTTTCTTGCCCCTTTGTCTACTCACCCTTTAGCTGTAACATCCCGAATTTCAACTCAATTTTCGGAAATAAATAAAACGAGTCTATTCTATTATTTCATTTTCATAAGTCTCGCCCGGAGCTGATCACTCTTGGGATACTGACCAGATGGGAATGGCTAACTAGGATAACGGTGCGTGGACCAAGAACCCAATCGTGAACTGGACATCAATTTCGAGAAACGACGAGGAAATATTTTGGGCCAAGTAGATTGATCTTCGGAAGGTAACGGACTCGGTTCGGCCGAGGCCAACGATGTATGATCGGATAGCAGGTGATTCTATAAGACCGAAAGTGCACGTGGTCGACCATTCTCGAACTTAAACCAGATGATCGTTATCTCCGGAACTAGCAATAATTCCTCTCGTTCTCCCGGTAATCGAGGCCGTCACGACTCAGATAACCTTAGGTCGATACGTGTAACCCCTAAGCAGCCGCCTATTAGTATGAGATTCAGAAATTGAAATTTAACTAGTTGGATCGCGGAATTTGATCCGGACTTCGAGGTTGATTTTCGAGGGTTTACTGGTTTAGTTTTGCAAGGACGACGTCAATTTGGGTTGGCCATTTATATAGGGGGTTAGTCTGGTCGAAAAATAGAATTTCGGCCCCGAATCGGACAAAAGACAACTTTGCCCCTAAGCCTAGAATAGTGTTCCGAATTTGGGGTTTTTAGTGGTGGATTATTAATTAGTTTTTAGTGGATAATGGGACTTGAGTTAGTGGAGTTAATAATGACTTTGTTGCCCTTCAATTATTGGTCTTGAGAGATTGACAACCACTAGATCTAGGGGTGTTTAGTCCAAGCCTTTAGATTGTTGACACTTGTCACCAACTCCATTATAAACCCATCATTTCTTCTCTATCTCTTCATTCTATCTTCTTGAGCAAGCCAAGCCTCTCTCTTCTCTCTCTCTCTCTCTCTCTCGCTCTCCATTTTGCCGGCCACTCCCTCTCCGCCGTCCACTTCGCTGTTTCGCCGCCCGGAGAGCCGCCGGTCGTCCCTCACGCCGGCCGCCGCTCCACCGCCGTTCCATCACCACCACCGCCACTTCTCTCTCTCCGTCTCTCTCTCTCTCTCTCTCTCTCTCTCTCCCTTGACCCGTGTTCCCTCTCCTCACGCGACCATCCCTTCGCCGACCACTTCCCCTTTTTTGCCGCCTGCTCGAACCGTCCACCGCCGGCTGTCCCTTACGCCGCCGTGGAGCCACCGCCTCCCTCACCGACCTTTCCTCTTTCTATCCTTGGCCGTTTGGAGGCCGCCGTCTGCCGCCGTCCCTCGGGAATCGACTTGCTGTTCACCGGTAGTTGGCCGCCGTTCCCCGTCATCTAGACCCGAGTATAAGTGAGTAAATACCCCTTAAACCCTAATTAGGACGATTATGCCCTCTAGATCAGGATTAGTTGTAGCTAGAAATTAATTAGTATGATTAAGGTAGATTGTGAAATATTGTTTGATCGGAAAGTGCCGGGAGAATGTTATTGGATGTTTGAGGAGAAATAGATGAGGATTGGAGGCCGAGACGAGGATATTTGAGGGCTGTCCATAGTGGCAAATGATGGACCGAGTGATGACTTGTTATCGGATAAGCTTGATTGAGGCATTAGAAAGGCCCGGGTGATTGATCGGTTGGTTGAAATACTTAAATTGATTGAATTGTATGCTATGGTGTTTAATTGGATCTTGCTACATTGCTTGATCGTGTGATCGGAATGTGTGGAGTGTGACTTGAGCAATGAGCACGTTGAATGATGAATTATTGGGCACATTGATTGGTTTTAATTTGAAATGTGTCCATGGATTGATTGTGCTCATGAGTATTACATATTGCCCGAGTATGAGCATTCATGGCTGCGCATTACGTGTGTGCTGAGTGTGAGGCATGTGAAGAAATTTATGCGAGAATGCGAGTCTGCCATGAGCATGTAATCACGTGTAATTGCCCGTTGCGTTCATTGCCGGGTTCAAATAAAAATTGGGCAAGTGTGCCGTGTGATCACTTAAGGCCTTTAGGTCGATTCCATCTTCATGCACTTTGTAGCAAGACGATGATCGGTGTGTCCGGAAGACGACCAGTCTCATGCACTTTATAGCAGGCTTGGTTCGTAGGAGATCGGTGTTGTGCCTGATGCGTTTAATGCGGGCTAAAGACACTGGGCCGGGGGCGTTTTTACGTTGGTCACAAAGTGTTGTTATTGGGCCAGTGGGCCGTGGAAAGATAAGACAATGTGTAAACTTGTTAAGTATTAGATTATGCGGTGGAATTGCTGGGCATGGTATGGGACGTGTTTGAGCGGTTCCATCTTATAATCCAAATACGTGCGCTTGTACCACATTGATGCAGTGGCATGCATAAGTGCGCATGGACAGTTGTGAACGCTTGTGAGGCTCGGTGATGAGTGTGTGAACTAAACATTTATGAGCCTGAGCATGCGTATGACACAAGTGTGACTGTGTATGCCTGAGGATGTGTTTGATCATTATATTGAATTGCCTAACTTGCAGAGTCGACGGTAAGTATGATCTGGGCCCGAGGGCCTAGGTCCATGATTGTTTAATTGGATGCGTTTTATTCCTATCAGGAGGTGCATGTTAGCCTAGTTTAGGTTTAGCGGGTTTTACTTGCTGAGATTCGTCTCACGGTTGAAAAACCCAACCTTTCAAACCCCCGACCTTGACGATGGCGCAGGAGCCGAACACGCCGGTGCGACATGGGATCCCTCAGCATCTTGAGCATACCATGTTAGTTCACCCCATAGGGAATGGGGAGATGTTTTTGAGACACTATACCTTAGTTTGGGTAGATGTAGGGACCACCCACTATAAGACGCAGGAGTATGTAGCTTGGTGCTTCCGAGATCGGTTTGGGGAGGAGTACGGACCATTTTGTTCCATGGACATTCCGTTTACCGCGGAGGGCCAGTTAGACCCGCAGTGTCCCAATGGGGACATAGTCGATCCCGATTCAGATATAGAGGTGAGTTGGGAGATCGACGAGGGACCGGAGTTAGGAGAGGAGGATGAGGAGCTGGGAGGAGTGGACTTTGAGCCTGAGATCGTCGATCCGGCCCCGGAGCCAATGGATGTGGAGGTCGAGGAGCCGATGGAGGTTGATGAGGACCCGGAGATGGAGACCGAGTCCGAGGCAGCCAGTTTAGACGAGGACCAGGAGTTTTCCGAGAGTTCGTCGGAGGCGTCAAGTTCAGATCCCAACTGGGAGCCCTAGGATAGATTCTCGCTCCTAGTAGATCGAGGACTGACACTTTTTGGGATTTAGTCCTCCTTAGCCACCTCTCCCCTTTTTGACCAGTGTGGTGGCCATGGTCCGCTTGTGTTGTATGTATTTCAGGTTAGTGTATTTTGTTGTAAATGGATATTGTAAAAGTTTTGGCATATGTATAAAATGTATATTTCATATTCAGTAAGTTCTGTGATGTTATCCTTGTTCTCATATTGTTTTCTGTCTAGGTATTATTATTATTGTTCCGCTTCCGCTTGTGTATGAATCTCTGTGCTGGGTGTTGGGTCGGCGACGGTTCTTGGGACGTCACACTTATATCGACCTAATGGAGGGTTGTGGCGCATCGCGGAAGGCGCGGGGCGTGACATTAGCCCTCGCTAAACACCTACCTACTATAATTCCACTTGGGAATTAGAAATCTATCTCAAGCTATACTAACCTAAGGCCCCAAACAGGTATGGAACAACAACCAACAACCAGCATGCGACTTAGTACTAGCAACTTCAACACATCACTCGAGAGGGTTTATACACTTACCTCTGGTCCTACCGCACCTGCACTAATGGGTCAGTTAATCAGAGAATCACTCAAGCAATGCACAAACAGTCAGGAGGTACACTTAGCACACGAGGTCACCCTACTGTCTACCCTTGATCTCATCGCTCCTTATCACTCCAGGCTTTGACCAAATTGGATCGAGCTAACCTTGCTCTGATACCAAATCAACGGGGGATGTCACGCCCCGCGCCCTTCGCGACGCGCCACATCCCTCCTCTTGGTCGATATGAGTGTGACGTCCCAAGAACCGTCGCCGACCCAACACCCAGCATAGAGATTCATACACAAGCGAAAGCAATACAAATAGTAATAATACCCAGATAGAAAACAATATGAGAACAAGGATAGCATGGCAGAAATTACTGAACATGAAATATACATTTTTATACATATGCAAAAGCTTTTACAATAATCATTTACAGACACAATACATGAACCCAAATATATACAACAAAAGCTGTAACATCCCGAATTTCGACACAATTTCCAGAAATCAATAAAACGAGTCTATTCTATTATTTCATTTTCGTAAGTCTCGCCCAGACCTAATCACTCCTAGGATACTGACCAGATGGGAATGACTAACTAGGATAACGGTACGTGGACCAAGGACCCGATCGTGAATTGGACATCAATTTCGAGAAACGACGAGGAAATATTTTGGGCCAAGTAGATCGATCTTCGGAAGGTAACGGACTCGGTTCGGCCAAGGCCAACGATATACGATCGGATAGCAGGTGATTCTGTAAGACCGAAAGTGCACGTGGTCAACCAGTCCCGAACTTAAACCGGATAATCGTTATCTTCAGAACTAGCAATAATTCCTCTCGTTCTCCCGGTAATCGAGGCTGTCACGACTCAGATAACCTTAGGTCGATACGCGTAACCCCTAAACAGCCGCCCGTTAGTATGAGATTCAGAAATTGAAATTTAACTAGTTTGATCGTGGAATTTGATCCGGACTTCGAGGTTGATTAGTTTCGCAAGGACGACGCCAATTTGGGTTGGCCATTTATATAGGGGGTTAGTCTAGTCGAAAAATGGAATTTCGGCCCGGAATTGGACAAAAGATGACTTTGCCCCTAAGCTTAGAATAGTGTTCCGAATTTGGAGTTTTTAGTGGTGGATTATTATTTAGTTTTTAGTGGATAATGGAACTAGAGTTAGTGGATGGAGCAATTACCATGATGCCCTTCAATTATTGGTGGAGAGTGATTTGGAGCCATTAGATCTAGGGGTGATTTGTCTTGTACCTTGGATGAGTGATGTCACGCCCCGCGTCCTCCGCGACGCGCCACATCCCTCCTTGGTCTTTATGAGTGCGACGTCCCAAGAAGCGTCGCCGACCCAAACACCCAACACAGAGATCATATACACAAGCGGAAGCAAAACAGTAATAGTAATACCCAGACATAAAACAATATGAGAACAAGGATAACATTGCAGAAATTACTGAATACAAAATATACATTTTCATATATACGCAAAAGCTTTTACAATATCCATTTACAAACCAAATATACAGACCCAAGATACATACAACCAAAAACGGGCCACGGCCACCACACTGGTCAAAAAGGGAGAGGTGGCTAAGGAGGACTAAATCCCAAAAAGTGTCAGTCCTCGGTCTACTAGGAAAGGGAATCTATCCTAAGGCTCCCAGTCGGGATCGGAACCCGACGCCTCCGACGAACTCTCGGAAAACTCCTGGTCATCGTCTGAACTGGCTGCCTCGGACTCGGTCTCCATCTCCGGGTCCTCATCAACCTCCATCGGCTCCTCGAACTCCACATCCATCGGCTCCGGGGCCGGATCAACGATCTCAGGCTCAAAATCCACTCCTCCCAACTCCACATCCTCCTCTTCTAAGTCCGGTCCCTCGTCAATCTCCCAACTCACCTCCATATCTGAATCGGGATCGACTACGTCTCCATTGGGACACTGCGGGTCGAACTGACCCTCACCGGTAAACGGAACGTCCATGGAACGAAGGGGTCCATACTCCTCCCCGTCCCGGTCTCGAAAGCACCAAGCTATGTACTCGTGCGTCTCATAATGGGTGGTCCCTACATCTACTACAACTAGGGTATAATGCCTCAAATACATCTCCCCATTCCCTATGGGGTGGACTGACATGGTATGCTCCAAATGCTGAGGAATCCCATAACGCACCGGCACCTCCGGCTCCTGCGGCATCGTCAAGGTCTGGGGTCTGAAAGGTTGGGTTTTTCAACCGTGAGACGAATCTCAGCAAGTAAAAACCCACTAAACCTAAACTAGGCTACCATGCACCTCCTGACGAGAACAAAACCAAATCAAGCAACAATCATTGACCTAGGCCCTCGGGCCCAGATCGTACTTACCGTCGACCCTGCAGGTTAGGCAATTTCATATAATGATCAATCACATCCTCGGTATGCAAATCCACACTTGCGTCATACGCATGCTCAGGCTCTCAAATGCTAGATCACACACTCATCACCGAGTATCACAAACGATCACAACTATCCAGGCGCTCTTATGCGTGCCAATGCATCGATGTAGTACATGCGCGCGTATTTGGATTATAAGATGGAACCGCTCAGACACGTCCCATACCATGCCCAGCAATTCCACCACATAATCTAATACTCAACAATTTACTCATTATCTTATTTTTATTTCCACGGCTCACTAGCCCGGCCTCTGGCCCAATCACAACACTTCGTGGCCAGCGTAAAAACGCCCCCGGCCCAGTGTCTCTAGCCCGCGTTAAACGCATCAGGCGCAACACCGATCTCCTACGATCCAAGCCTACAAGAGACTGGTCGTCATCCGGACACACCGGGCATCGTTTTGCTCCAAAGTGCATGAAGACGGAATCGACCCGAAGGCCACGACCCAAAGTACTGGTCGTCATCCGGACACACCGGGCATCGTCTTGCTCCAAAGTGCATGAAGACGGCAACCGACCCGAAGGCCTTAAATGATCACACGGCACACATGCCCCAAATTTTATCTGAACCCGGCGACAAACGCAACGGGCGATTACACGTGATCACATGCGCATGGCAGACCCGCATTCTCGCACAATTTTCGTCACATGCCTCACACTCGGCACACACGTAATGCGCAGCCATGATGCTCATGCTCGGGCAATATGTGGTATAAATATGAGCACCAATCAACACAATTCAATAAGTTCAAGCTCATCACATTTAAACATGCTCATATGCCCAAGTCACACTTCGCACACTCCGATCACACGATCAAATGACATGGCACGGTCTAATTAACCCTCAAAGCATATAAATCGACTAAGTCAAGCATTTCAACCGATCGATCAATCACCCGGGCCATTCTAACACCTCGATCAAGTTAAACCGACAACAAATCAATACTTAATCCCTTGATTAGCCTCACGGACAGCCACAACTAAACCTTGTTTCATCCTCAAATTCACTTCCATTATTCCTCAAACAACCAATTAACAATCTCCCAATAATTTCCGATCAAACCATAATCTATCAGCAACATCAAATATACTAATTAACCACTAAAACTCATAATCCCCATCTAGAGAGCATAATCGTCCTAATTAGGGTTTAGGGGGTAATACTCACTTAAACTCGGTTCTACGACGACGGGGAACGGCGGCCAACTACCGGTGAACGGTGAGCCGGCGGCGGTATTCCCAAGGGACGGCGGCTACGGCTCGGGCGGGCGGCGGCTCACGGGCGGATCGACCTCCAAACGGCCAAGGGGAAGAGAGGAACGGTCGGTGAGGTGATGATGGAACGGCGGTGGACGGCGGGATGGCTTGGCTCCGGCGGAAATGGCCACGACGGGCGGCGGCGTGAAGGGCGAACGGCGGACGGGCGGTGAGGTGAACGGCAACCCCACGGCCAAGAGAGAGAGAGACGGTGAGAGGGAGTGAGGAAATGGTGATGGTGATGGCGGGACGGCAATGTGGTGGTGGCGGAACGGCGGTGAAGCGGCGGCGGGCGGCCTTGGCGGCGGCCGGCGTGGACGGCGTGGAGGGGGAGTGGCCGGCGAAATGGAGAGGAAGAGAGGGAGAAGAGAGAGAGAGAAGTGATCTTGGCTTGAAGAGGAAGAGAAGTGAGGAGAGAGAGAAGTGATAATGAGTTTATAGTGGAGTGGTTGGCAGTTGGTGGGGATTAGGTGACAAGTGTCACTCATCTAAAGGTTTGGACAACCTACCCTTAGATCTAATGGCTCACACTCTTCTAGATCCAATAATAGATGGGCTCAAATGTCATTTCTTCCTCCACTAACTCTTGTCCATTATCCACTTAAAAATCTAATTAATAAACCTCCACTAAAATCCCAAATTCGGAACTCTCTACAAGGCTTAGGGGCAAAGTCGTCTTTTGTCCAATTCCGGGCCGAATTTCCATTTTTCGACCAGACTAAACCCCTATATAAATGGCCAACCCAAATTGACGTCGTCCTTGCGAAACTAAACCAGTAAACCCTCGAAAATCAACCTCGAAGTCCGGATCAAATTTCACGATCAAACTAGTTAAATTTCAATTTCTGAATCTCATACTAACGGGCGACTGTTTAGGGGTTACGCGTATCGACCTAAGGTTATCCGAGTCGTGACGGCCTCGATTACCGGGAGAACGAGAGGAATTATCGCTAGTTCCAAAGATAACGATCATTCGGGTTAAGTTCGGGACTGGTCGACCACGTGCACTTTCGGTCATGCAGAATCACCTGCTATCCGATCGTACATCGTTGGCCTCGGTCGAACCGAGTCCGTTGCCTTCCGAAGATCGATCTACTTGGCCTAAAATATTTCCTTATCGTTTCTCGAAATTGATGTCTAGTTCACGATCGGGTCCTTGGTCCACGTACCATTATCCTAGTTAGCCATTCCCATCTGGTCAGTATCCCAGGAGTGATCAGCTCCGGGCGAGACTTACGAAATGAAATAACAAATAAGACTCGTTTTATTGATTTCCGGAAATTGAGTCGAAACTCGGGATGTTACAATTCTTCCCCCCTTACAAAAATTTCGTCCTTGAAATTTGCACTCTATACTACTCTACTCAAACAACTGGGGGTGCAGACGTCGCATGGCCTCTTCACTTTCCCAAGTAGCTCCTTCCGTACCATGATGCTCCCAAACGACCTTAACCATTGGAATCGTCTTGTTCCTTAGCACTCGATCCTTTCTGTCTTTGATTCTGACTGGTCTTTCCACATACGACACCCTGTCGTCAACATCTATCTCTTCGTATCTCAAAACATGAGTTGGGTCTGGTTCGTACTTCCTTAACATCGACACATGAAACACATTGTGCACTTGCGACAGATTAGGAGGCAAAGCAAGTCGGTAAGCCATATCACCAATCTTCTCCAATATCTCGAATGGTCCGACATACCTTGGACTGAGCTTACCTTTCTTACCAAATCGGGACAATCCTTTCATCGGTGACACCTTGAGAAACACATGATCTCCCACTTGAAACTCCAAGGGCCTTCTCCTCCGATCGGCGTAACTCTTTTGGCGACTCTGGGCTGTTCTAAGTCTATCCCGAATAATCTCTACAGCTTCCATAGTCCGTTGTACCAACTCTGGGCCAGTAATACTTTTCTCACCAACTTTGTCCCAACACAACGGCGTCCTACACGCTCTGCCATACAAGGCCTCAAACGGTGCCATCTGAATACTCTGCTGATAACTGTTATTGTAGGCAAACTCTACCAAATGCAACTGTTCTTCCCACTTGCCTTGGAAATCCAATACACAGGCTCTCAACATATCCTCCAAAGTCTGAATCGTCCTTTCCGATTGACCATCTGTTTGCGGATGATAGGCCGTGGCTGACTGTAATCTCGTTCCCATTGCCTCTTGTAGACTTTTCCAAAACTTGGCAGTAAATCTGGGATCACGGTCCGAAGTAATCGTCACTGGCACTCCATGAAGTCGAACAATCTGCCGAACGTACAACTCTGCATACTTTTCCAGTTCCAAGTCCTTTCGCACTGCTAGAAAATGCGCTGACTTAGTCAAACGATCTACTATCACCCAAATAGAATCATGTCCTTTTTGACTACGCGGCAATCCCGTTACAAAGTCCATCGTGATATGCTCCCATTTCCATTCTGGGATCTCTAACGGTCGCAATAATCCACCTGGCTTGCAGTGCTGTGCCTTCACTTGTTGGCACGTCAAACACTTGGCCACATGCTTAGCCACGTCCTTCTTCATACCATTCCACCAATAGTGTTGCCTCAAATTCTGATACATCTTAGTACTCCCTGGGTGGATGCTATACTGACTCCGATGAGCTTCACTCAAAATTTCTTCTTTCAGTCCTTCGTCATCTGGCACACACAATCGTCCTCTAAACTTCAAAATCCCATCATCCAACACTTGAAAATCTGACTTCCTTTTCACTGTGTCCATTTCAACTATCTTCTAAATCTCTGGGTCCGTAGACTGCAATGCCTTAATCTTGTCCTTAATCTCCGGCTCAATCCTTAGAGCAGCTAGCAAATTTGATGCTTGGCTCACTTCGAACTTAAACTCCGAGTCTCTGAGCCTTTCCAACAATGTCCACTCTTTGACCATCAAGTGTGCCATACTAGACTTGCGACTCAAGGCATCGGCGACCTTATTTGCCTTCCCCGGATGATACAAAATATCGCAGTCGTAGTCCTTCAGAAGTTCCATCCACCTACGCTGTCTCATATTCAACTCCTTCTGCGAAAATAAGTACTTTAAGCTCTGATGATCCGTATAGATCTGAAACTTCTCTCCACACAAGTAATGCCTCCAAATCTTAAGTGCGAACACTATCGCTGCTAATTCCAAATCATGCGTCGGGTAATTCCTTTCATGGGGCCTCAACTGACGTGACGCATAAGCTACCACCTTACCATGCTGCATCAACACACAACCAAGTCCTTTTAGCGAAGCATCGCTATAAATCTCAAATCCACCAGGTCCTGACGGAATAGTCAACACTGGAGTGGTCGTCAACTTATACTTCAACTCCTGAAAACTCCTTTCGCACTTATCGTCCCATTCAAACTTAGTCTCCTTCTTCAATAATTGTGTCAACGGCATGGCTATAGATGAGAACCTTTCCACAAACCGTCTATAATAGCCAGCCAGTCCTAAAAAGCTCCGAACCTCCGTTACTGATGTCGGTCTTGACCACTTAGTCACCGCTTCGACCTTTGTCGGATCCACGGAAATTCCATCTCCCGACACGATATGTCCAAGAAATGCCACTTTACTGAGCCAAAACTCACACTTGCTGAACTTAGCATACAATGCGTGTTCTCTCAACGTCCGTAGTACTTCAGCCAAGTGTATTTCGTGTTCCTCAGGGCTCTTCGAATACACCAATATATCATCTATGAAGACTATGACGAACTGATCCAGGAATTCCTTGAATACTCTATTCATCAAATCCATAAAAGCGGCTGGGGCATTCGTCAATCCAAAGGGCATCACTGTGAACTCATAGTGCCCATACCTTGTCCTGAAGGCAGTCTTAGGTATATCCTCCTTTTTGATCCTCAACTGATGGTACCCGGTCCTCAAGTCTATCTTGGAGAACACTGCGGCTCCTTGTAGCTGATCGAACAAGTCATCGATCCTTGGCAGTGGGTACTTATTTTTCACTGTCACTTGATTCAACTGACGATAATCTATGCACAGCCTTAACGTCCCATCTTTCTTCCTTACAAACACAACTGGCGCTCCCCATGGGGATACACTAGGGCGAATGAAACCTTTGTCTAGCAACTCTTGCATCTGAACTTTCAACTCCTTCAACTCCATTAAGGACATCCGATACGGCGCTTTCGAAATCGGCTCTGTTCCTGGCGCCAACTCAATCACAAACTCCACTTCCCGCTCGGGTGGCAAACCTGGTAGTTCCTTAGGAAAAACTTCGGGGAAATTGCACACTACAGGTATATCTTCCAATTTAGGTTCCACCATTGTTGGGTCCACAACGTTCACCAAGTATCCTTCACACCCTTCGTCCAACAACCTATTCACTTCGAGCGAAGAAATCTAAGGGATCGAGATTCCTCCTCGACTTCCCTGAAACTCAAAACTAGCACACCCCTCCGGACTAAACCGAATCGTACGACTACTACAATCCATCACAGCCTTTTGCCGGACTAACCAGTCCATTCCAACGATCACATCGAAGTCAAACAAGGGTAACACAACCAGATCGATATTCTCTTCCTTACCCCCAATGACTATTCTACACTTAGGACACCCAAACAAGACTAACAGGCTATCATTCATCGGCGTCGACACACAAAGTCTAGTCTCAAGCAACACGGGTTCTACACCAACCAACTTAACAAACTGCTCCGAAACAAATGAGTGGGTTGCCCCCGGATCAAACAATGCATACGCGGCATGTCCACAAAGAGAGACCATACCTGTGATCACGCCTGGTGCATTCTCCGCTTCTTGGCGTGCCATAGCATAAACCCTTCCTTGAGCGGGCGGTCGACCTTGGTTCGCTGGTGGGGGATTCCCGATCCTACTCTCAATACGCGGCTGCTGCGGGGGTCCTGAGGGACGCATCTGAGGACAACTGCGAATATGATGCTCCCTGCTACCGCATCTAAAACACGCTCCAAATCTATATGGCTGGGGATTTGGCTTTCCTTGTGAGGAGGCCGCCAGCGAATAATAGGCGTTTTACCCCACCTGTGAGAAGGGCTATTGGAAAGCCAAATCCCCCGCCTAATAGATTTGGAGCGTGCTTTAGATGTGGTAGCAGGGAGCATCAGATTCGTAGTTGTCCTCAGATGCGTCCCTTAGGACCCCCGCAACAGCCGCGTATCGAGAATAGGACCGGGAATCCCCCACCAGTCAATTAAGGTCGACCGCCCGTTCAAGGAAGGATCTATGCTATGGCACGCCAGGAAGCGGAGAATGCGCCGGGCGTGATCACAGGTACGGTCTCTCTCTGTGGTCATGCCGCGTATGCATTGTTTGATCCGGGGGCAATCCACTCGTTTGTTTCGGAGCAGTTTGTTAAGTTAGTTGGTATAGAACCTGTGTTGCTTGAGACTAGGCTTTGTGTGTCGACGCCGATGAACGATAGCCTGTTAGTCTTGTTTGGGTGTCCTAGGTGTAAAATAGTTATTGGGGGTAAGGAAGAGAGTATTGATATGGTTGTGTTGCCTATGTTCGACTTCAATGTGATCGTTGGGATGGATTGGTTAGTTCGGCAGAAGGCTGTGATGGATTGCAACAGTCGTGTGAGTCGGTTTAGTCTGGAGGGGTGTGCTAGATTTGAGTTTCAGGGAAGTCGAGGAGGAGTCTCGATCCCTTGGATTTCTTCGCTCGAAGTGAATAGATTGTTGGACGAAGGATGTGAAGGATACTTGGTGAATGTTGTGGACCCAACAGTGGTGGAACCTAAATTGGAAGATATACCGATAGTGTGCAATTTCCCCGAAGTTTTTCCTAAGGAATTACCAGGTTTGCCACCCGAGCGAGAAGTGGAGTTTGTGATTGAGTTGGCGCCAGGAACAGAGCCGATTTCGAAAGCGCCGTATCGGATGTCCTTAATGGAGCTGAAGGAGTTGAAAGTTCAGATGCAAGAGTTGCTGGACAAAGGTTTCATTCGCCCTAGTGTATCCCCATGGGGAGCGCCAGTTTTGTTTGTGAGGAAGAAGAATGGGACGTTAAGGTTGTGCATAGACTATCGTCAGTTGAATCAAGTGACAGTGAAGAATAAGTACCCACTGCCAAGGATTGATGACTTGTTCGATCAGCTTCAAGGAGCCGCAGTGTTCTCCAAGATAGACTTGAGGACCGGATACCGTCAGCTGAGGATCAAAAAGGAGGATATACCTAAGACTGCCTTCAGGAGAAGGTATGGGCACTATGAGTTCACAGTGATGCCCTTTGGATTAACGAATGCCACAGCCACTTTCATGGATTTGATGAATAGAGTATTCAAAGAATTTCTGGATCAGTTTGTCATAGTCTTCATAGATGATATACTAGTGTATTCGAAGAGCTCTGAGGAACATGAAGTACACTTGGCTGAAGTACTACGGATGTTGAGGGAACACACCTTGTATGCTAAGTTCAGCAAGTGTGAGTTTTGGCTCAGTAAAGTGGCATTTCTTGGACATGTCGTGTCGGGAGATGGAATTTCTGTAGATCCGACGAAGGTTGAAGCAGTGACTAAGTGGCCAAGACCGACATCGGTAACGGAGGTTCGGAGCTTTCTAGGACTGGCTAGCTATTATAGACGATTTGTGGAAAGGTTCTCATCTATAGCCATGCCTCTGATACGATTACTGAAGAAGGAGACCAAGTTCGAATGGGACGATAAGTGTGAAAGGAGCTTTCAGGAGTTGAAGTATAAGTTGACGACCGCTCCAGTGTTAACCATCCCGTCAGGACCAGGTGAATTTGAGATTTATAACGATGCTTCGCTAAGAGGACTTGGTTGCGTGTTAATGCAGCATGGTAAAGTGGTAGCTTATGCATCGCGTCAGTTGAGGCCCCATGAAAGGAATTACCCGACGCATGATTTGGAATTAGCAGCGATAGTGTTCACGCTTAAGATTTGGAGACATTACTTGTGTGGAGAGAAGTTTCAGATCTATACGGATCATCAGAGCTTAAAGTACCTGTTTTCGCAGAAAGAGTTGAATATGAGACAGCGTAGGTGGATGGAACTTTTAAAGGACTACGACTGCGATATTTTGTATCATCCGGGGAAAGCAAATAAGGTCGCCGATGCTTTGAGTCGCAAGTCTAGTGTGGCGCACTTGATGGTCAAAGAATGGACGTTGTTGGAAAGGCTCAGAGACTCGGAGTTCAAGTTCGAAGTGAGCCAAGCATCGAATTTACTAGCTGCTCTAAGGATTGAGCCGGAGATTAAGGATAAGATTAAGGCATTGCAGTCTACGGATCCCGAGATCCAGAAGATAGTTGGGATGGATTCAGTAAAAAGGAAGTCAGATTTTCAAGTGTTGGAGAATGAGATTTTGAAGTTTAGAGGACGATTGTGTGTACCAGATGACGAAGGATTGAAAGAGGAGATCTTGAGTGAAGCTCATCGAAGTCAGTATAGCATCCACCCAGGGAGTACTAAGATGTATCAGAATCTGAGGCAGCACTATTGGTGGAATGGTATGAAGAAGGACGTAGCTAAGCATGTGGCCAAGTGTTTGACGTGCCAATAAATGAAGGCACGGCATTGCAAGCCAGGTGGATTGTTGCAACCGTTGGAGATCCCAGAATGGAAATGAGAGCATATTACGATGGACTTTGTAACGGGATTGCCGCGTAGTGAAAGAGGACATGACTCTATTTGGGTGATAGTGGATCGCTTGACTAAATCAACGCATTTCCTAGCAGTGCGAAAGGACTTGGAACTGGAAAAGTACGCAGAGTTGTATGTTCGACAGATAGTTGGACTTCATGAAGTGCCAGTGACAATCACTTTGGACCGTGATCCCAGGTTTATTGCCAAGTTTTGGAAAAGTCTGCAAGAGGCATTAAGAACGAGATTGCAGTTCAGCACGGCCTATCACCTGCAAACAGATGGTCAGTCGGAAATGACGATTCAGACTTTGGAAGATATGCTGAGAGCCTGTGTGTTGGATTTCCAAGGGAAGTGGGAAGAGTAGTTGCATTTGGTAGAGTTTACTTACAATAACAGTTATCAACAGAGTATTCAGATGGCACCGTTTGAGGCCTTGTATGGTAGGGCGTGTGGGACGCCGTTGTGTTGGGATGAAGTTGGTGAGAGAAGTATTACTAGCCCAGAGTTGGTACAAAGGACTATGGAAGCTGTAGACATTCGGGATAGATTAAGAACAACCCAGAGTTGCCAAAAGAGTTACATCGATCGGAGGAGAAGACCCTTGAAGTTTCAAGTGGGAGATCATGTGTTTCTCAAGGTGTCATCGATGAAAGGATTGTCTCGGTTTGGTAAGAAAGGTAAGCTCAATCCAAGGTATGTCGGGCCATTCGAGATATTAGAAAAGATTGGTGACATGGCTTACCGACTTGCTTTGCCTCCTAATCTGTTGCAAGTGCACAATGTGTTTCATGTGTCGATGTTAAGGAAGTACGAACCGGACCCGACTCATGTTTTGAGGTATGAAGAGATAGACGTAGACGACAGAGTGTCGTATGTGGAAAGACCAGTCAGAATCGAGGATAGAAAGGATCAAGTGCTGAGGAACAAGACGATTCCAATGGTTAAGGTCGTCTGGGAGCATCATGGTACGGAAGGAGCTACTTGGGAAAGTGAAGAGGCCATGCGACGTCTACACCCCCAGTTGTTTGAGTAGAGTAGTGTAGAAACCAAATTTCGAGGACGAAATTTTTGTAAGGGGGGAAGAATTGTAACATCTCGAATTTCGACTCAATTTCCGGAAATTAATAAAACGAGTATATTATATTATTTCATTTTCGTAAGTCTCGCCCGGAGCTGATCACTCCTGGGATACTGACCAGATGGGAATGGCTAACTAGGATAACGGTACGTGGGCCAAGGACCCGATTGCGAATTGGACATCAATTTCGAGAAATGACGATGAAATATTTTGGGCCAAGTAGATCGATCTTCGGAAGGTAACGGACTCGGTTCGGCCAAGGCCAACGATGTACGATCGGATAGCAGGTGATTCTGTAAGACCGAAAATGCACGTGGTCGACCAGTCCCGAACTTAAATCGGATGATCGTTATCTCCAGAACTAGCGATGATTCCTCTCGTTCTCCCGGTAATCGAGGCCGTCACGACTCAGATAACCTTAGGTCGATACGCGTAACCCCTAAATAGCCGCCCATTAGTATGAGATTCAGAAATTGAAATTTAACTAGTTTGATCGTCGAATTTGATCCGGACTTCGAGGTTGATTTTCGAGGGTTTACCGGTTTAGTTTCGCAAGGACGACGTCAATTTGGGTTGGCCATTTATATAGGGGGTTAGTCTGGTCGAAAAATGGAATTTCGGCCCGGAATTGGACAAAAGACGACTTTGCCCCTAAGCTTAGAATAGTGTTCCGAATTTGGAGTTTTTAGTGGTGGATTATTATTTAGTTTTTAGTGGATAATGGGACTAGAGTTAGTGGATGGAGCAATTACCTTGATGCCCTTCAATTATTGGTGGAGAATGATTTGGAGCCATTAGATCTAGGGGTGATTTGTCTTGTACCTTGGATGAGTGACACTTGGCACTACCCCACCAACCACTCCACTATAAACCATCATTTCTCTCTCTCCTTATCCTTTCTTCTTGATCAAGCCAACTCTCCTCTCTCTCTTTCTCTTCCCCTTCCTCTCTTTCTCGCCGACCACTTCCCCTTGCCGTGCATCACCGCCCTCCCGCCATTCACGCCGTCGAGCAGCACGCCGGGACCACCAATCCACCGCCGTCCCGCTCGTTCGGAGAGCCGCTCGCCTCGTCGTCCGTCCGCCGACCACCACAGCCTTTCCCTCCAACCCGTTTTCCCCTCTCGGCCGCTTAGAGGCTATCCCGCCGTGGCTGTTTCCGCCGTGAGCTCGTCGCCACCATTCACCGCCGCACCGTTGTCTCACGCCGTCGACCGCCTCACCGCCGTTCGTCCGTCCTCCCGCCCGTGAGCCGTGAGTCGCCGTTGCCGTGAACCGCCCGAGCCGTAGCCGCCGTTAGCCGCCATCCCTCGGGAATCCACCGCCGATTTACCGTTCACCGGTAGTTGGCCGCCGTTCCTCATCGTCTGGACCCGAGTTTAAGTGAGTAATACCCCCTAAACCCTAATTAGGACGATAATGCCCTTTAGATCGGGATTTGGAGTCGTTAGTAGTTAATTAGTGTATTTGATGTGGATTATAAATTATGGCTTGATCGGTAAATATCGGGAGAATGTTATTGGATGTTTGAGGTGAAATAGATGAGGATTGGAGGCCGAGACGAGGATATTTGAGGGCTGTCCATGGTGACAAATGATAGACCAAGTAATGACTTGTTGTCGGATTAGCTTGATTGAGGCGTTAGGATGGCCCGGGTGATTGATCAATTGGTTGAAATGCTTAAATTGATTGATTTGTATGCTATGAGGTTTAATTAAACCTTGCCACATCGGTTGACTGTGTGATCGAAATGTGCGAATTGTGACTTGAGCAATGAGCACGTTGAATGATGAATTATCGAGCATGTTGATTTGGTTTTGATTTGAAAGGTGTCCATGGATTGATTGGCGCTCATGTGCATTCTACATTGCCCGAGCATGAGCATTCATAACTGCGCATTACGTGTGTGCCGAGTGTGAGACATGTGATGAAATTTGTGCGAGAATACGAGTCTGCCATGAGCATGTGATCACTTGTAATTGCCCGTTGCGTTCGTCGCCGGGTTCAGATAAAAATTGGGCAAGTGTGCCGTGTGATCACTTAAGGCCTTCGGGTCGTGGCCTTCGGGTCAATTCCGTCTTCATGCACTTTGTAGCAAGACGATGCCTGGTGTGTCCGGTGTCACGCCCCGCGCCTTCCACGACGCGCCACATCCCTCCTCTCGGTCGATGCTAGTGCAACGTCCTAGGAACCGTCGCCAACCCAAAACCCAGCACAAAGATGATACACAGGTGGAAGCAAAACAAATAATAATACCCAGACATAATACAATATGAGAACAAGGATAGCATCATAGAAATTACTGTATACAAAATATACACTTTTATATATGCAAAAGCTTTTACAATATCCATTTACAAACCAAATACACAGACCCAAGATACATAAAACAAAAGCGGGCCACGGCCACCACACTGGTCAAAAAGGGGGAGGTGGCTAAGGAGGACTAAATCCCAAAAAGTGTCAGTCCTCGGTCCACTAGGAGAGGGAATCTATCCTAGGGCTCCCAGTCGGGATCGGAACTCGACGCCTCCGACGAACTCTCGGAAAACTCCTGGTCCTCGTCTGAACTGGCTGCCTCGGACTCGGTCTCCATCTCCGGGTCCTCATCAACCTCCATCGGCTCCTCGACCTCCACATCCATCGGCTCCGGGGCCGGATCGATGATCTCAGGCTCAAAGTCCACTCCTCCCAGCTCCTCGTCCTCCTCTCCTATCTCTGGTCCCTCGTCAATCTCCCAACTCACCTCCATATCCAAATCAGGATCGACTATGTCCCCGTTGGGACACTGACGGTCTAACTGACCCTCCGCGGTAAACGGAATGTCCATGGAACGAAGGGGTCCGTACTCCTCCCCGAACCGGTCTCGGAAGCACCAAGCGACATACTCGTGCGTCTCATAGTAGGTGGTCCCTACATCTACCCAAACTAAGGTATAATGTCTCAAATACATCTCCCCATTCCCTATGGTGTGAACCGACATGGTATGCTCCAAGTGCTGAGGGATCCCATGTCGCACCGGCGCCTCCGGCTCCTGCGGCATCGTCAAGGTCGTGGGTCTGAAAGGTTGGGTTTTTCAACCGTGAGACGAATCTCAACAAGTAAAAACCCACTAAACCTAAACTAGGCTAACATGCACCTTCGGACAGGAATAAAATGCACCAAAATAAACAATCATAGACCTAGGCCCTCGGGCCCAGATCGTACTTACCGTCGACCCTGCAGGTTAGGCAATTTCATATAATGATCAAACACATCCTCGGCATACACAGTCACACTTGCGTCATACGCATGCTCAGGCTCTCAAATGCTAGATCACACGCTCATCACCGAGTATCACAAACGATCACAACTGTCCATGCGCTCTTATGCGTGCCAATGCATCGATGTAGTACAAGCACGCGTATTTGGATTATAAGATGGAACCGCTCGGACACGTCCCATACCATGCCCAGCAATTCCACCACATAATCTAATACTTAACAATTTACTCATTATCTTATCTTTCCACGGCTCACTAGCCCGGCGTCTGGCCCAATAACAATACTTCGTGGCCAGCGTAAAAGCTCCCCCGGCCCAGTGTCTCTAGCCCGCGTTAAACGCATCAGGCGCAACACCGATCTCCTACGAACCAAGCCTGCTACAAAGTGCATGAGACTGGTCGTCATCCGGATACACCGGGCATCGTCTTGCTACAAAGTGCATGAAGATGGAATCGACCCGAAGGCCTTAAGTGATCATACGGCACACTTGCCCAGTTTTTATCTGAACCCGGCGACGAACGCAACGGGCAATTACACGTGATCACATTCTCATGGCAGACCCGCATTCTCGCATAAATTTCATCACATGCCTCACACTCGGCACACACGTAATGCGCAGCCATGAATACTCATGCTCGGGCAATGTAGAATGCACATGAGCGCCAATCAATTCATGATCACATTTCAAATCAAACCAGATCAACATGCTTGATAATTCATCATCCAACGTGCTCATTGCTCAAGTCACAATCCGCACATTTCGATCACACAATCAAGCGACATGGCAAGGTCTAATTAAACCTCATGGCATATAAATCAATCAATTCAAGCATTTCAACCAATTGATCAATCACTCGGGCCATCCTAACACCTCAATTAAGTTAATCCGACAACAAATCAATCCTTAATCCCTTGATTGGCCACATGGACAGCCACCACTAAACCTTGTTTCATCCTCCAATTCACTTCAAGTACTCCTCAAACAACCAATAATACCATCCCGACACTTACCGATCAAACCATGAATTATAATCAACCGCAAATACACTAATTAACCTATAATGACATCTAATCCCAATCTAAAGGGCATTATCGTCCTAATTAGGGTTTAGAGGGTATTACTCACTTAAACTTGGTTCTACGACGACGGGGAACGGCGGCCAACTACCTGTGAACGGTCAATCGGCGGCGGATTCCTGGGGAATGGCGGCTAACGGTAGCTACGGCTCGGGCGGTTCACGGCAACGGCGACTCACGGCTCACGGCTTGGTTGGCCTCCAAACGGCCAAGGAGAGAGAGGGACGGCCGGTGAGGGTGGTGGCTAGGCGTGGACGGCGGACGGCGGCTCTCCGAGCGGCGAAACGGCGGACGGCTCGGCGGCGGTTTCACGGGAGAGAGAGGAGAGAACACGGCCAAGAGAGAGGGAATGGACGGCAGGATGGTGAGGTGGTGATGGCGGAACGGCAGGATGGCTTGGCTCCGGCGGAAATGGCTACGGCGGGCGGCGGCGTGAAGGGCGAACGGCAGACGGGCGGTGATGCACGGCAAGGGGAAGTGGTCGGCGAGAAAGAGAGGAAGGGGAAGAGAAAGAGAGAAGAGAGGGAGAAATGAACTTGGCTTGAAGAGGAAGATAAGTGAGGAGAGAGAGAGAAGATGATGGGTTTAAGTGGAGTGGTTGGGAGTTGGTGCCACTTGTCACAATCTAGAGGCCTAAGACAAACTACCCCTAGATCTAATGGTTAGAAATCACTCTCCACCAATAATTGAAGGGCAACAAAGTAATTACTAACCCCACTAACTCAAGTCCCATTATCCACTTAAAAACAAATAATAATCTCCACTAAAAAACCCAAATTCGGAACACTATTCTAGGCTTAGGGGCAAAGTCGTCTTTTATCCGATTCCGGGCCGAAATTCCATTTTTCGACCAGACTAACCCCTATATAAATGGCCAACACAAATTGACGTCGTCCTTGCGAAACTAAACCAGTAAACCCTCGAAAATCAACCTCGAAGTCCGGATCAAATTCCACGATCAAACTAGTTAAATTTCAATTTCTGAGTCTCATACTAACGGGCGGCTGTTTAGGGGTTACGCGTATCGACCTAAGGTTATCTGAGTCGTGATGGCGTCGATTACGGGTGAACGAGAGGAATTATCGCTAGTTCCGAAGATAACGATCATTCAGGTTAAGTTCGGGACTGGTCGACCACGTGTACTTTCGATCTTATAGAATCATCTGCTATCCGATCATACATCGTTGGCCTCGATCGAGCCAAGTCAGTCCGTTACCTTCCGAAGATCGATCTACTTGGCCCAAAATATTTCCTCATCGTTTCTCGAAATTGATGTCCCATTCACGATCGGGTCCTTGGTCCACGTACCGTTATCCTAGTTAGCCATTCCCATTTGGTCAGTATCCCATGAGTGATCAGCTCTGGGCGAGACTTACGAAAATGAAATAACAGAATAGACTCGTTTTCTCGATTTCCGGAAATTGAGTCGAAATTCGGGATGTTACATCCGGAAGACGACTAGTCTCATGCACTTTGTAGCAAGCTTGGTTCGTAGGAGATCGGTGTTGCGCCTGATGCGTTTAACGCGGGCTAGAGACACTGGGCCGGGGGCGTTTTTACGTTGGCCACGAAGTGTTGTTATTGGGCCTAAAGCCGGGCTAGTGAGCCGTGGAAAGATAAGACAATGAGTAAACTTGTTAAGTATTAGATTATGTGATGAAATTGCTGGGCATGGTATGGGACATGTCCGAGCAGTTCCATCTTATAATCCAATTACGCGCGCATGTACTACATCGATGCATTGGCACGCATAAGAGCGCATGGACAGTTGTGATCGTTTGTGAGACTCGGTGATGAGTGTGTGAACTAAACATTTATGAGCCTGAGCATGCGTATGACGCAAGTGTGGCTGCATATGCCCGAGGATGTGTTTGATTATTATATTGAATTGCCTAACCTGCAGGGTCGACGGTAAGTATGATCTGGGCCCGAGGGCCTAGGTCTATGGTTGTTTAATTGGGTGCGTTTTATTCCTATCAGGAGGTGCATGTTAGCCTAGTTTAGGTTTAGTGGGTTTTTACTTGCTGAGATTCGTCTCACGGTTGAAAAACCCAACCTTTCAGACCCCAGACCTTAACGATGCCGCAGGAGCCGGAGGCGCCGGTGCGACATGGGATCCCTCAGCACCTGGAGCATACCATGTCGGTTCATCCCATAGGAAATGGGGAGATGTATTTGAGACACTATACCTTAGTTGTGGTAGATGTAGGGACCACCCATTTTAAGACGCACGAGTATGTAGCTTGGTGCTTTCGAGACCGATTCGGGGAGGAGTACGGACCCCTTCGTTCCATGGACATTCCGTTTACCAGAGAGGGTCAGTTAGACCCTCAGTGTCCCAACGGGGACATAGTCGATCCCGATTCAGATATGGAGGTGAGTTGGGAGATTGACGAGGGGCCAGAGTTAGGAGAGGAGGACGAGGATCTGGGAGGAGTGGCTAGAGTTAGGAGATTGACAAGGTGAGCCTGAGATCATCAATCCGGTCCCGGAGCCGATGGATGTGGAGGTCGAGGAGCCGATGGAGGTTGATGAGGACCCGGAGATGGAGACCGAGTCCGAGGCAGCCAGTTCTGACGAGGACCATGAGTTTTCAGAGAGTTCGTCGGAGGCGTTGAGCTCAAATCCTGACTATTGATCAATCCGGGGAGAATGATGCGGGAGCATCTGAGACTACTGATCAATCCTTAAGTCCTAAGCAGATTCCTTCGGCAAAACAAACACTATCGGTACTTATTCATGCCAAGACTAACTTCAGTTACAACTTGCTTCGATGGGTTAAGGAGTGATGATACCAATATCAAAATTCGTTGCTGATCAATGCTACATCAAAAGGGAGTTATTCAGAATAAGTTCCGTAGTGATTTAATGCTCTTTGGAAGTGGATATTTGCTGGTTATTGTTGGTGGACGAATTTTGAAGGCTGAAGAGTTAAGACTCCGAATCCCCATGTCATTTATTGTATTCCCTAGTTCCTAGACCTTTAATGCTATTTCAGTCTTGTTTAATCTTTAATGTTTGGGTAGTTCCCATGTTGTTATTGCATTCCCTAGTTCCTAGACCTTTAATGCTATTTCAGTCTTGTTTAGTCTTTAATGTTTGGGTAGTTCCCATGTTGTTTTCAATTCCGAGTCTAATATCTATATAATGAGACATATTCTCATTTGTAATCAGACTGGTTGAATGAATGAAAATTCCTCTTTGTGAGTTGAATTATTATCTCGATTCTTTATCCAACGTCGTTGGTGGTGAATCAAACAGTTCTTTATCCTTAGTCGGTGGAATTTCCTTTAAGCCTTGGTGGTGAATTGTAATTATCTCGGTCCTTTATCCTTGGCTGGTGGCTTGTGCCTTTAGGCTTAGGTGATAAACCTTCCATATCCTCGAGTTGCAAACATCCCCACAAACACAGTGTCTCGTCCACTTCCTCCTAGAATCGCTCACTCTACAGAGCTTATTTGTGGAAACTCAAAACAAAAAAGTTGTAGATCTACGAGTCCTTGATCTGTGGCTTCTGGAATCGGGTCAATCCGACCTGTATTGAGGAAGTTACGCCCATTTTCCCGAAATCGCGCAGTCCTGAAATTTTCTGTTCGGAGTCACTCGCCCACGCACGCATCAAGTTGGTATCAGAGCTCAAGGTTGAACTTATCTTGAGTGATTCCTTTGTGATATTATCTTCTACTTATCATGGATGACGAACAAGTTCCACGAGGCTTGACTTTGGAGCAAGCGTACAACCTAAGGTGAGATCGTGCTATAGAGAATCTCCAAAGGCAAATGGAGCGAGTTCTCAATCTCCTAGAGAACCCGGCGAGACAAGAGCAACCAGCAAGGCATCCCGATGTTCAGCGACCCCATGACCATTTAGATTCGCATCACAATTCTAATGATGATTTTGAATTCACTGGAGGCAACTCTAGTGCCTCTGAGCACCGAGTTCGAAGAAGAAGAAGACACCATGAGAATGACCGTGAGATTAAAACAGATGTACCTAAATTCGAGGGTAGTCTCAATCCTGACAACTTTGTTGATTGGCTCCATGCCATTGAACGAGTTTTTGACTTCAAGTCCTACTCGGATGAGAAGAGGTGCAAAGTCGCTGTTCTAAAACTTACTAAATATGCTTCTCTATGGTGGGAGAATTTAAGGCATCAGCGAGCTAGAGAAGGGAAAAGCCGAATCAAGTCTTGGGATAAACTCAAGAAACTCATGAAGAAGAGGTTCTTGCCCGATACCTATAAGCAAGATCTGTTTCTCAAGTTGAATTCCCTAAGACAACAAAGGATGAGTATTGAAGAATATATTCGTGAGTTCGAACAACTCATGATGAGATGCGAAGTTCCAGAAGTTCTCGAGCAAACCATCGCTCGATTCCTTGGTGGCATGAATCAGGAAATTGCTGATTTGGTTGAACTTCAGCCTTATTGGTCCTTCGAAGATGTTTGCAAGCTAGCAATGAAGGTTGAGAAACAACTAAAGAGTAGCAAGAGGTTTTCTTCCAAAACCTCCTCGAAGGGGACATCCTACTTTAGGGGTGCTTCCTCAAGCAAATATGAAGGTGTTTCGTCGAAAGCTAAGGATAAAGAGAAGTTGGTGGAAACCGTCAAAGAAACCAGCAAGAAAGTTGATGGTGACACAAGAAAGTGTTTTAAGTGCCATGGCTATGGGCATTTGCAAGCTAATTGTCCAAATCGGAGAGTTATGACTCTTCAAGAAATTGAGAAGATCGATTTGGAACTTCAAGAGGCCAGCGATGAACATGACCAGAATGATTCTGAAGCTGAAGAATCCGAGAATATCATTGAAAAGGCTGATGATGGCGAGTTGTTGGTGATACGGAGAGCATTACATGCTGAGATATCTCCCGAAGAGAATGAGCAAAGGGAGAACATCTTCCACACCCGTTGCACTATTAACGGGAAGGTGTGTACGATGATTATCAATGGAGGAAGCTGCATCAATGTCGCCTCGACAACCATGATTGAAAAACTGAAGCTACCAACATCGAAACATCCTCAGCCTTACAAACTTCAGTGGCTTAGCAAAGGAAGTGATGTGAAGGTAACCAAACGAGCCTTTATATCATTTTCCATTGGGAAGAATTATCGAGATGATGTTCTGTGCGATGTTATTCCCATGGATGCTTGTCACTTGTTGTTAGGTAGACCTTGGCAATATGATAGAAAGGCTGTACATGATGGGCATAAAAACACATACTCTTTTCACAAGGAACGAAAATGCATTACTCTTGAATCTTTGAAACCGAGCATGATACATCGAAATCAACCTGGGAAGGGAAACACTAGTAAGGAAAATCTTTTCTTGAGTGAAACACAGGTTGAGAGAGCCATTACCAAACAGAAAAATGTATGTGCTTTGCTTATGGTTGAGAAAAAGAGTGAGAAAGAGAGACCTATACATCCGAAAATGCATTCCTTGTTAAAAGACTTTGCAGATGTGTTCTCCGAAGAATTGCCATCTAGATTACCTCCAATAAGAGGTATTGAGCACCAAATTGACTTGCTGCCCGGTGCCCCTCTACCGAACAAAGCAGCATATAGATGCAACTCGAAGGAAAGAAAGGAGTTGCAAAGACAAGTCCATGAACTTATCGACAAGGGATATGTTCGAGAAAGTATGAGCCCATGTTCTGTTCCGGCTCTACTCGTACCAAAGAAGGATGGAACATTCAGAATGTGCATCGATAGCCGAGCCATCAACAACATCACTATTAAGTATAGGTATCCTATACCTAGACTTGATGATATGCTTGATGAATTATATGGTTCTACTGTGTTTTCGAAGATAGATTTGCGAAGTGGCTATCATCAGATCCGAATGCAGGAAGGAGATGAGTGGAAAACAGCTTTCAAGACTAAGGGAGGTTTATATGAATGGTTGGTTATGCCATTCGGACTTTCTAATGCTCCAAGTACTTTCATGAGGCTTACGAACGAGGTTCTTCGTTCCTTTATTAGTCGATTTGTTGTTGTATACTTTGACGATATCCTTGTTTATAGTCGAAGCGAGGAGGAGCATATTTCTCATTTGAAACAGGTCTTTAAAGCCTTAAGAGAACAGAAGCTTTATGCTAAAATGAAGTGTGAGTTCTTCTCTTCTAGCATTATATTCCTTGGATATGTGGTTTCGAAAGATGGAATTTCCGTTGATCAATTGAAGGTGGATGCAATGAAAACCTGGCCAGTTCCGAAATCCATCACCGATGTAAGGAGTTTTCATGGCCTTGCTTCTTTCTATCGTCGTTTTGTGAAGAACTTCAGTACAATCATGGCCCCTATCACTGAATGCATGAAGAAGGGTTCTTTTGAATGGACAAGAGCTGCTCATGACGCTTTTGAACTCATCAAACAGAAGCTATGTGAGTCCCCCATTCTTGCCCTTCCTAATTTTGATAAAGTATTTGAAGTTGAATGTGATGCAAGTGGAGTTGGCATTGGAGCTGTTCTTGTTCAAGAACAAAGGCCATTGGCATATTTCAGTGAAAAGTTAACTGATTCGAAGAAGAACTACTCAACTTATGATAAGGAGTTCTACGCCATTGTGAGAGCTCTTGATCATTGGAGTCATTATTTGAGGCCTAAACAATTTGTACTTCATTCTGATCATGAGGCTTTGGAGTTTATTAGTGGCCAACGCAAGCTCAACTCAAGGCATGCCAAATGGGTAGAAATTCTTCAATCCTTTTCTTTCGTTTCGAAGTATAAACCTGGCCATACTAATGTTGTTGCGGATGCTTTATCAAGAAGATACTCTATGCTTGCTGTTCCTGATTCTAGAATTCTTGGTTTTCAATCCATGAAAGAATTATATTCTGAAGACCCGGAGTTCTCTACTATTATTGATAGTTGCAAACATGGAATTCAAGGTACATATTCTGTCCAAAATGGTTTTCTTTTCAAGGGAAATCGATTATGTGTGCCGAAGAGTTCATTTAGAGAATTGTTGATCCGAGAAGCACATGGTGGAGGTTTGGCTGGTCACTTCAGCGTGAACAAAACTCTTGAAATCCTTCAAGAGCACTTTTATTAGCCAAAAATGAGTGGAGACGTATGTGCTATCATCTTGAGGTGTGCAACTTGTCAAAGAGCAAAGAGTCATTTCCATCAAGGGCTGTATACTCCCCTTCCAGTACCATTACAGCCTTGGGAAGATGTGAGCATAGATTTTATTGTGGCTCTTCGAAGAACTCAGAAGGGAAAAGATGCCATTACGGTGGTCGTTGATCGGTTTTCTAAAATGGCTCATTTTATCCCATGTCACAAGACGGATGATGCATCTCATGTGGCTGATCTTTATTTCAAGGAGATCATTCGCCTTCATGGAGTACCGAAGACCATTGTATCTGATCGTGATTCCAAGTTTTTAAGTTATTTCTGGAAGACCTTATGGAGAATGCTTGGGACCAGACTTCTATTCAGCACCACTTGTCATCCTCAAACCGATGGCCAAACGGAGGTAACCAATCGCACTCTCACTACGTTACTTCGAGGAATGGTTAGTAAATCTCTAAAAGATTGGGATTTGAAGCTTGCACATGCTGAGTTCGCTTATAATCGATCACCTAGTTATACTACTAGTCGATCACCCTTCAAAGTTGTGTATGGAATCAATCCGCTCACACCGATTGATTTAATTCCTATTCCATCCAATTCACAAGTGAACTTTGATGGCAAAGAGCGAGCTGAATCAATGAAAAAACTCCATGAGCAGATTCGAAGCAAGATCGAGAAGGCTAACGAGTCTTATAGGAAGAAAGCTAATACACATCGAAGGAAGGCTCATTTCCAACCAGGTGATCTTGTGTGGTTACACCTAAGGAAGGAAAGATTTCCTTCTCGGCGGAAGAATAAGCTTATGCCTAGAGCTGACGGTCCATTTGAAGTTCTCAAGAGAATTGGCGAAAATGCTTACAAGATTGATCTTCATGGAGAATATGGAGTTTCGGCAACTTTTAATGTAGGTGATCTTTCTCTTTACATGGAGGATGATGACTCATCAGATTTGAGGACAAATCTCAAACAACCCGGGGAGAATGATGCGGAAGCATCCGAGACTACTGATCAATCCTTAAGTCCTAAGCAGATTCCTTCGGCAAAACAAACACTATCGGTACTTATTCATGTCAAGACTAACTTCGGTTACAACTTGCTTCGATGGGCTAAGGAATGATGATACCAATACCAAAATTCGTTGCTGATCAATGCTATATCAAAAGGGAGTTATTCAGGATAAGTTCCGTAGTGATTTAATGCTCTTTGGAAGTGGATATTTGCTGGTTATTGTTGGTGGACGAATTTTGAAGGCTAAAGAGTTTAGACTCCGAATCCCCATGTCATTTATTGCATTCCCTAGTTCCTAGACCTTTAATGCTATTTCAGTCTTGTTTAATCTTTAATGTTTGGGTAGTTCCCATGTTGTTTATTGCATTCCCTAGTTCCTAGACCTTTAATGCTATTTCAGTCTTGTTTAGTCTTTAATGTTTGGGTAGTTCCCATGTTGTTTTCAATTTCGAGTCTAATATCTATATAATGAGACATATTCTCATTTGTAATCAGACTGGTTGAATGAATGAAAATTCCTCTTTGTGAGTTGAATTATTATCTCGATTCTTTATCTCTACACCCCCAGTTGTTTGAGTAGAGTAGTGTAGAGTGCAAATTTTGAGGACGAAATTTTTGTAAGGGCGGAAGAATTGTAACATCCCGAATTTCGACTCAATTTCCGGAAATCAATAAAACAAATCTTATTTGTTATTTCATTTCGTAAGTTTTGCCCAAAGCTGATCACTCCTGGGATACTGACCAAATGGGAATGACTAACTAGGATAACGGTACGTGGACCAAGGACCCGATCGCGAACTGGACATCAATTTCGAGAAACGACGAGGAAATATTTTGGGCCAAGTAGATCGATCTTCGGAAGGCAACGGACTCGGTCCGACCGAGGCCAACGATGTACGATCGGATAGCAGGTGATTCTGCATGACCGAAAGTGCACGTGGTCGACCGGTCCCGAACTTAACCCGAACGATCGTTATCTTCGGAACTAGCGATAATTCCTCTCGTTCTCCCGTTAATCGAGGCCGTCACGACTTGGATAACCTTAGGTCGATACGCGTAACCCCTAAACAGTCGCCCGTTAGTATGAGATTCAGAAATTGAAATTTAACTAGTTGAATCGTGAAATTTGATTCGGACTTCGAGGTTGATTTTCGAGGGTTTACTGGTTTAGTTTCGCAAGGACGACGTCAATTTGGGTTGGCCATTTATATAGGGGTTTAGTCTGGTCGAAAAATGGAAATTCGGCCCGGAATCGGACAAAAGACGACTTTGCCCCTAAGCCTAGCATAGTGTTCCGAATTTGAGGTTTTTAGTGGTGGTTTATTAATTAGTTTTTAAGTGGATAATGGGTCTTGAGTTAGTGGGGTTAGTAATTGCCTTGGTGCCCTTCAATTATTGGTGGAGAGTGGTTTTTAGCCATTAGATCTAAGGGTGAGTTGTCCTAAGCCTTAGATGAGTGACACTTGTCGCCTAATCCCCAACCACTCCACTATAAACCCATCATCTCTTCTCTCTCTCCTCACTTTTCTTTCTCCTCAAGCCAAGATCATTTCCTTCTCTCTTCTTTCTCTCTCCCTCTCCATTTGCGCCGGCCACCCTCTTCTTCCTCATGCCGCCCACGTCGCCGCCACCAAGGCCGCCCGTCGCAGCCCGCCGTGGCCGTTCCGCCACCGCCACTTCATCACCCCGCCATCACCCTCACCACTTCCTCTCTCCCTTTCGCCGTCTCTCTCTCTCTTCCTGTGCTCCCTCTTCCCTCTCGGCCGTGGGGTTGCCGGACCACCCACTGCTGCCGTCCGCCGTTCCACCGCACGAGGAGCCACCGTCGACCACCTCACCGACCTTTCCACTCTCTCTCCTTGGCCGTTTAGAGGCCGTGAGCCGTGAGTCGCCATTCCTTGGGAATACCGCCGCCGGCTCACTGTTCACTGGTAGTTGGCCGCCGTTCCCCGTCGTTGTAGAACCAAGTTTAAGTGAGTATTACCCCCTAAACCCTAATTAGGACGATTATGCCATTTAGATCGGGATTAGGAATCGTTAGTGGTTAATTAGTACATTTGATGTGGATTATGAAATGTGGTTTGATCGGTAAGTGTCGGAATGATGTTATTGGTTGTTTGAGGAATAATCAAAGGGAATTGAAGGATGGAAAGAGGTTTAGTAGTGGCTGTCCATAGGAAGAATCAAGGGGTCAAATGTTGATTTGTTGCCAGATTATCTTGATTGAGGTGTTAGGATGGCCCGGGTAATTGATTGGATGGTTGTAATGCTCGAATTGAATGAAACATATGTTGCGATGTCCATTTGATCCTCGCCATATCGTGTGATCGTGTGATTGACTTTATGCGGAGTGTGACTTGGGCATATGAGCATGTTTAAATGTGATGAGCTTAAACTTATTGAATTGTGTTGATTGGTGCTCATATTTATACCACATATTGCCCGAGCATAAGCATTCATGGCTGCGCATTACGTGTGTGCCGAGTGTGAGGCATGTGATGAAATTGTGCGAGAATGCGGGTCTGCCATGAGCATGTGATCACGTGTAATTGCCCGTTGCGTTTGTCGCCGGGTTCAGATAAAAATTTGGGGCATGTGTGCCGTGTGATCACTTAAGGCCTTCGGGTCGATTCCATCTTCATGCACTTTGGAGCAAGACGATGCCCGGTGTGTCCGGATGATCAAACACATCCTCGGCATACACAGTCACACTTGCGTCATACGCATGCTCAGGCTCTCAAATGCTAGACCACACGCTCATCACCGAGTATCACAAACGATCACAACTGTCCATGCACTATTATGCGTGCCAATGCATCGATGTAGTACAAGCGCGCGTATTTGGATTATAAGATGGAACCGCTTGGACACGTCCCATACCATGACTAGCAATTCCACCACATAATCTAATACTTAACAGGTTTACTCATTGTCTTATCTTTCCACGGTCCACTGGCCCGGCCTCTGGCCCAATAATAACACTTCGTGGCCAGCGTAAAAACGCCCCCGGCCCAGTGTCTCTAGCCTGCGTTAAACGCATTAGGCACAACACCAATCTTCTACAAACCAAGCCTGCTACAAAGTGCATGAAGATAGAATCGACCCGAAGGCCACGACCCGAAGGCCTTAAGTGATCACACGGCACACTTGCCCAATTTTTATCTGAACCCGGCGACGAACGCAACGGGCAATTACATGTGATCACATGCTCATGGCAGACCCGCATTCTCGCACAAATTTCATCACATGCCCCAGACTCGGCACACACGTAATGCGCAGCCATGAATGCTCATGCTCGAGCAATGTAAAATGCACATGAGCGCCAATCAATCCATGAACACATTTCAAATCAAACCAAATCAACGTGCTTGATAATTCATCATCCAACGTGCTCATTACTCAAGTCACAATCCACACATTTCGATCACACAATCAAGCGACGTGGCAAGGTCTAATTAAACCTCATGGCATATAAATCAATCAATTCAAGCATTTCAGCCAATTGATCAATCACTCGGGCCATCCTAACACCTCAATCAAGTTAATTCGACAACAAATCATCACTCGGTCCATCATTTGTCACCATGGACAGCCCTCAAATATCCTCATCTCGGCCTCCAATCCTCATCTATTTCTCCTCAAACATCCAATAACATTCTCCCAGCACTTTCCGATCAAACAATATTTCATATCTAACCATAATTACACTAATCGATCACTAACTACAACTAATCTCAATCTAAAGGGCACAATCATCCTAATTAGGGTTTAGGGGGTAATACTCACTTATACTCGGGTCTAGGCGACGGGGAACGGCGGCCAACTACCGGTGAACGGTAAATCAGCGGCGGATTCCCGAGGGACGGCGGTGGACGGCGGCTCACGAATGGCGGCCTCCAAGCGGCAGCTCATGGCTTGATCGGCCTCCAAACGGCCAAGGAGAGAGAGAGGAACGGTTGGCGAGGTGGCGGCTAGGCTTGGACGGGCAGACGGCGGTGTTTCCGGGCGGACGGCTCGGGCGGTCAACGGTGGACGACAAAATGGACGGCTGGAGAGGGAAGAGTGGCCGGCGAATGGAAAGGGAGAGAGATAAGAGAGAGAGATGAACTTGGCTTGAAGAGGAAGATAGAATGAAGAGAGAGAGAGAAGAAATGATGGGTTTAAGTGGAGTTGGTGGGAGTTGGTGAAAAGTGTCAACATCCTATGGCTTGGACTCTCCACCCCTAGATCCAATGGCCCACATCTCTCTAGGTCCAATAATTGAAGGGCAATAAAGTCATTACTAACTCCACTAACTCAAGTCCCATTATCCACTAAAAACTAAATAATAATCCACCACTAAAAACCCCAAATTCGGAACACTATTTTAGGCTTAGGGGCAAAGTCGTCTTTTGTCCGATTCCGGGCCAAAATTCCATTTTTCGACCAGACTAACCCCCTATATAAATGGCCAACTCAAATTGACGTCGTCCTTGCAAAACTAGACCAGTAAACCCTCGAAAATCAACTTCGAAGTCCGGATCAAATTCCACGATCAAACTAGTTAAATTTCAATTTCTGAATCTCATACTAACGGGCGGCTGTTTACGGGTTACGCGTATCGACCTAAGGTTATCTGAGTCGTGACGGCCTCGATTATCGGGAGAACGAGAGGAATTATCGCTAGTTCCGAAGATAACGATTGTTCGGGTTCAGTTCGGGATTGGTCGGCCACGTGCACTTTCGGTCTTACAGAATCACCTGTTATCTGAGCGTACATCGCTGGCCTCGGTCAAACCGAGTCCGTTACCTTCCGAAGATCGATCTACTTGGCCCAAAATATTTCCTCGTCGTTTCTCGAAATTGATGTCCAGTTCACGATCGGGTCCTTGGTCCACGTACCGTTATCCTAGTTAGCCATTCCCATCTGGTCAATATCCCAGGAGTGATCAACTCCGGGCGAGACTTACGAAAATGAAATAACAGAATAGACTCGTTTTATTGATTTCCGGAAATTGAGTCGAAATTCGGGATGTTACAGGGCGTGACAAAAGCAGACCATAGCTACTACGCTAGGCAAAAGGGAGAGGTGGCTAAGGAGGACTAAATCCCAAAAAGTGTCAGTCCTTAGTCTACTAGGAAGGGGATCTATCCTAAGGCTCTCAGTCAGGGTTTGAGCTCGAGGCCTCCGACGAACTCTCGGATATCTCCTGATCCTCATCGGAACTAACTGTCTCGGACTCGGTCTCCATCTCCGGGTCCTCGTCAACCTCCATCGGCTCCTCTACCTCCACATCCATCGGCTCTGGGGCCGGATCGACGATCTCGGGCTCATAATCCACTCCTCCCAGCTCCTCGTCCTCCTCTCCTAACTCTGGTCCCTCATCTATCTCCCAACTCACCTCTATCTCGGTGTCGAGATCAACTATGTCCCTATTGGAACATTGCGGGTCTAACTCGCCCTTCCTAGTAAACGGGATGTCCATGGAACGGAGGGGTCCGTACTCCTCTCCAAAGCGATCCCTAAAACACCATGCTACATACTCGTGGGTCTCAAAATGGGTGGTCTCTATGTCTACCCAAACTAAAGTGTAGTGTCTCAGAAACATCTCCCCATTCCCTATGGGGTGAACTGACATGGTATGCTCAAGATGGTGCGGGATCCCATGTCACACCGGCGCATCCGGCTCCTGCGGCATCGTCAAGGTCTGGGATCTGAAAGGTTGGGTTTTTCAACCGTGAGACAAATCTCAGCAAGTAAAAACCCACTAAACCTAAACTAGGCTAACATGCACCTTCTGACAGGAATAAAACGCACCCAAATAAACAACCATAGACCTAGGCCCTCGGGCCTTGATCGTACTTACCATGACCTTGTAGGTTAGACAATTTCGAGATAATAATCAAGCACACACACTTGGGCATTCGCGGTCACACGCACGCCATACACATGCTCATGCTCAATAATGATCGTGTCACATACCGGTCACCGAATCCCGCATAATCTCACACAATTCCAGGCATTCTCATGCATGTCAATGCATCAATGTGGTACAAGCACGCGTATTTGGATTATAAGAGGGAACCGCTCAAACACGTCCCATACCGTGCCGAGCAATTCCATCATATAATTGAATACTTTACCATCTATCTTACTACCACGGCCCACTGGCCCAAACTCATATACAACACATCGTGGCCAGCGTAAAAACGCCCCAGGCCCAGTGTCTTTAGCCCGCGTTAAACGCATCAGGCGTAACACCGATCTCCTACGAACCAAGCCTGCTACAAAGTGCATGAGACTGGTCGTCATCCGGATACACCGGGCATCGTCTTGCTACAAAGTGCATGAAGATGGAATCGACCCGAAGGCCTTAAGTGATCATACGGCACACTTGCCCAGTTTTTATCTGAACCCGGCGACGAACGCAACGGGCAATTACACGTGATCACATTCTCATGGCAGACCCGCATTCTCGCATAAATTTCATCACATGCCTCACACTCGGCACTTACCTAAACTCGGTTCGCGACGATAGGATAACGGCGGCCAATTACCGGTGAACGGTAAATCAATGTGATAACGCCCTCCGTGATGAAATTGGTGGGGATTATAGTGGAGTTGATGGGGATTAGGTGACAAGTGTCAACAATCTAAAGGCTTGGACACTCCACCCCTAGATCTAATGGTTGTCATTCTCTCAAGACCAATAATTGAAGGGCAAGAATGACCTTACTAACTCCACTAACTCAAGTCCCATTATCCACTAAAAATTAATTAATAATCCACCACTAAAAACCCCAAATTCGGAACACTATTCTAGGCTTAGGGGCAAAGTCGTCTTTTGTCCGATTCCTAGCCGAAATTCCATTTTTCGACCAGACTAACCGCCTGTATAAATGGCCAACCCAAATTGATGTCGTCCTAGCAAAACTAAACTAGTAAACCCTCGAAAATCAACCTCGAAGTCCGGATCAAATTCCACGATCAAACTAGTTAAATTTCAATTTCTGAATTTCATACTAACGGGCGGCTGTTTAGGGGTTACGCGTATCAACCTAAGGTTATCTGAGTCGTGATGGCCTCGATTATCGGAAGAACGAGAGAAATTATTGCTAGTTCCGGAGATAACGATCGTCCGGGTTAAGTTCGGGACTGGTCGACCACGTGCACTTTCGGTCATGCAGAATCACCTGCTATTCGATCGTACATCGTTGGTCTTGGTCGAACCGAGTCCGTTACCTTCCGAAGATCGATCTACTTGGCCCAAAATATTTCCTCATCGTTTCTTGAAATTGATGTCCAGTTCACGATCGGGTCCTTAGTCCACGTACCGTTATCCTAGTTAGTCATTCCCATCTGGTCAATATCCCAGGAGTGATCAACTCCGGGTGAGACTTACGAAATGAAATAACAAATAAGACTCGTTTTATTGATTTCCGGAAATTGAGTGGAAATTCGGGATGTTACAATTCTTCCCCCCTTACAAAAATTTCGTCCTCGAAATTTGCAGTCTACACTACTCTACTCAAACAACTGGGGGTGTAGACGTCGCATGGCCTCTTCACTTTCCCAAGTAGCTCCTTCCATACCATGATGCTCCCAAACAACCTTAACCATTGGAATCGTCTTGTTCCTCAGCACTCGATCCTTTCTATCCTCAATTCTGATTGGTCCTTCCACATACGTCACCTTGTCGTCAACATCTATCTCTTCGTATCTCAAAATGTGAGTCGAATCCGGTTCGTACTTCCTTAACATCGACACATGAAACACATTGTGCACTTGCGATAGATTGGGAGGCAAAGCAAGTCGGTAAACCATGTCACCAATCTTCTCCAGTATCTCGAATGGCCCGACATACCTTGGACTGAGCTTACCTTTCTTACCAAACCGGGACAATCCTTTCATCGGTGACACCTTGAGAAACATATGATCTCCCACTTGAAACTCCAAGGGTCTTCTCCTCCGATCGGCGTAACTCTTTTGGCGACTCTGGGCTGCTCTCAGTCTATCCCGAATGATCTCTACAGCTTCCATAGTCCGTTGTACCAACTCTGGGCCAGTAATGCTTTTCTCACCAACTTCATCCCAACACAATGGCGTGCTACACGCCCTACCATACAAGGCCTCAAACGGTGCCATCTGAATACTTTGTTGATAATTGTTATTATAGGCAAACTCCACCAAATGCAACTGCTCTTCCCACTTGCCTTGGAAATCCAACACACAGGCTCTCAACATATCTTCCAAAGTCTGAATCGTCCTTTCCGACTGACCATCTGTTTGCGGATGATGGGCCGTACTGAACTGCAATCTCGTTCCTAATGCCTCTTGCAGACTTTTCCAAAACTTGGCAATAAACCTGGGATCACGGTTCGAAGTGATCGTCATTGGCACTCCATGAAGTCGGACGATCTGCTGAACATACAACTCTGCGTACTTCTCCAGTTCCAAGTCCTTTCGCACTGCTAGGAAATGCGCTGTCTTAGTCAAGTGATCCACTATCACCCAAATAGAATCATGTCCTCTTTGACTGCGCGGCAATCCCGTTACAAAGTCCATCGTGATATGCTCCCATTTCCATTCTGGAATCTCCAACAATCGCAACAATCCACCTGGCTTGCAGTGCTGTGCCTTCACTTGTTGGCACGTCAAACACTTGGCCACATGCTTGGCCACGTCCTTCTTCATACCATTCCACCAGTAATGCTGCCTCATATTCTGATACATCTTAGTACTCCCTGGGTGGATGCTATACTGACTTCGATGAGCTTCACTCAAGATCTCCTCTTTCAGTCCTTCGTCATCTAGCACACATAATCGTCCTCTAAACTTTAAAATCCCATCCTCCAATACTTGAAAATCTGACTTCCTCTTTACTGTATCCATCCCAACTATCTTCTGGACCTCGGGGTCCGTAGACTACAATGCCTTAATCTTATCCTTAATCTCTGGCTCAATCCTTAGAGCAGCTAGCAATTTCGACGCTTGGCTCACTTCAAATTTGAATTGTGAATCCCTGAGTCCTTCCAACAATGTCCACTCTTTGACCATCAAGTGCGCCACACTAGACTTGCGACTTAAGGCATCGGCGACCTTATTTGCTTTCCCCGGATGATACAAAATATCGCAGTCGTAGTCCTTTAAAAGTTCCATCCACCTACGCTGTCTCATATTCAACTCTTTCTGCGAAAACAAGTACTTCAAGCTCTGATGGTCCGCATAGATCTGAAACTTCTCTCCACATAAGTAATGCCTCCAAATCTTAAGCGCGAACACTACCGCTGCTAATTCCAAATCATGCGTCGGGTAATTCTTTTCATGGGGCCTCAACTGACGCGACGCATAAGCTACCACTTTACCATGCTGCATTAACACGCACCCAAGCCCTCTTAGCGAAGCATCGCTATAAATCTCAAATCCACCTGGTCCTGACGGGATAGTTAACACTCGAGCGATCGTCAACTTATACTTCAACTCCTGAAAACTCCTTTCACACTTATCATCCCATTCGAACTTGGTCTCCTTCTTCAGTAATCATGTCAGAGGCATGGCTATGGATGAGAACCTTTCCACAAATCTTCTATAATAGCCAGCTAGTCCTAGAAAGCTCCGAACCTCCGTTACCGATGTCGGCCTTGACTACTTAGTCACTGCTTCGACCTTTGTCGGATCCACAGAAATTCCATCTCCCGACACGATATGTCCAAGAAATGCCACTTTACTAAGCCAAAACTCGCACTTGTTGAACTTAGCATACAAGGTGTGCTCCCTTAACGTTCGTAGTACTTCAGCCAAGTGTATTTCATGTTCCTCAGGGCTCTTCGAATACACCAGTATATCATCTATGAAGACTATGACGAACTGATCCAAAAATTCCTTGAATACTCTATTCATCAGATCCATGAAAGCGGCTGGGGCATTTGTCAATCCAAAGGGCATCACTGTGAACTCATAGTGCCCATACCTTGTCCTAAAGGGAGTCTTAGGTATATCCTCCTTTTTGATCCTCAACTGATGGTATCCGGTCCTCAAGTCTATCTTGGAGAACACTGCAGCTCCTTGCAACTGATCAAATAAGTCATCGATCCTTGACAGTGGGTACTTATTCTTCACTGTCACCTGATTCAACTGACGATAGTCTATGCACAACCTTAACGTCCCATCTTTCTTCCCCACAAACAAAACTGGCGCTCCCCATGGGGACACACTAGGGCGAATGAAACCTTTGTCTAACAACCCTTGCATCTGAACTTTCAATTCCTTCAGCTCAGTTAAAGACATCCGGTACGACGCTTTCGAAATTGGCTCTGTTCCTGGTGCCAACTCAATCACAAACTCCACTTCTCGCTCAGGTGGCAAACCTGGTAATTCCTTAGGAAAAACTTCGGGGAAATTGCACACTACAGGTATATCCTCCAGCTTGGGTTCCACCACTGTTGGGTCCACAACATTTACCAAGTATCCTTCACACCCTTCGTCTAACAATCTATTCACTTCGAGCGAGGAAATCCAAGGGATCGAGACTCCTTCTCGACTTCCCTGAAACTCAAAACTAGCACACCCCTCCAGACTAAACCGAATCGTACGACTACTGCAATCCATCACAGCCTTCTGCCGAACTAACCATTCCATTCCAACGATCACATCGAAGTCGAACATAGGCAACACAACCAAATCGATATTCTCTTCCTTACCCCCAATGACTATCTTACACCTAGGACACCCAAACAAGACTAACAGGCTATCATTCATCGGCGTCGACACACAAAGCCTAGTCTCAAGCAACACAGGTTCTATACTAACCAACTTAACAAACTGCTCCGAAACAAATGAGTGGGTTGCCCCTGGATCAAACAATGCATACGCGCATGACCACATAGAGAGAATGTACCTGTGATCACGCCCGGCGCATTCTCCGCTTCCTGGCGTGCCGTAGCATAAATCCTTCCTTGAACAGGCGGTCGACCTTGGTTAGCTGGTAGGGGATTTCTTGTCCTATTCTCGATACGCGGCTGCTGCGGGGGTCTTGAAGGACGCATCTGAGGACAACTACGGATCTGATGCTCCCTGCTACCACACCTAAAACACGCTCCAAATCTATTCGGCGGGGGATTTGGCTTTCCAATAACCCTCCTCACAGGTGGGGTGAAACGTCTATTGTTCACTGGCGACCTCTTCGTGAAACGACGATTATCTCTGCCCTGGGCAAACCGCGATCCTGAGGCGGCTGCCCTCTCCTGTTTGTCTCACTCAATAATCTGGGCTCGCCTATACATCTCTCCATAGTTCCTTATATCATGCGACAGAATCTGACTCCAGAGATCCGGCTTTATCCCATCTCAGAATCTCCGAGTTTTGTCCCGTGGGTTCTCTACCATGGTCGGTGCAAACTTTGCCAGCCTTGCAAACTCTACCTCATACTGATCAATCGTCATCTGTCCTTGGCGTAGTCGCATAAACTCCATCAACTTCCTTTCTTGAGCGACTTTTGAAAAGTACTTCTCATAGAAACTCTCCACGAATACTGCCCAAACTAACTCTGTTCCTTTCGGAAACACTCTTTCCTTAGTGGCTCTCCACCAATCATTCGCACCCTCTTGAAGCTAATACACGGCTAGCGTAACTCTCTCCGCATCGGTGCACCCTAAGACATCAAACGCCTTTTCTAACTCCTCTATCCAACGTGGAGCGGCTTCGGGGTCACTCTTACCATTAAACCTAGACGGCTTTAACTTCAGGAACTGCTCTACTAATTGAGGCATCAGTCTAGCCCCTACCGGCTGAGCTTGTCCTTGCCGAGCCTGATTCACTCAATTACCAGCAATCACTGTGGCCTCAACAGCTTGAGCATGGGCTGCAGCTCTTTCCTGCGCTTGCATACCCATAATATGTCCTATCTCTCTCAGGATCTCCATCACTTCCTCAAACCTCGGATCTCTAGCTTCACGATACCCCGTACTAGGCTGCCCTTGGGGTTCCTTGCCCCTCCTTCTACTCATCCTTTAGTCCTCGCTAAACACCTACCTGCTATAATTCCACTCGGGAATTAAAGACCTAACTCAAGCTCTACCAAATCTAAAGCCCTAAGCAAGTATGAAACAACAATCAACAACCAGCATGCAACTTGATACTACCAAACTCAGAACATCACCCAAGAGGATTTATGCACTTACCTCTGGTCCTGCTGCACCTGCACTTACGGGTCAGTTAATCAGAGAACCACTCAAACAATGCACAAACAATCAGGAGGTACACTTAACACACGAGGTCACCCTACTGTCTACCCTTAGTCTCATTGCTCCTTATCACTCCAAACTTCGACCATACTGGATCGAGCTAACCTTGCTCTGATACCAAAACAACGAGGGATGTCACACCTCGCGCCCTCCGCGATGCGCCACATCCCTCCTCTTGGTCGATATGAGTGCGACGTCCCAGGAACCGTCGCCGACCCAAAACCCAGCACAGAGATTCATACACAAGCGGAAGCAGAATAAATAATAATAATACCCAGACAGAAAGCATTATAAGAACAAGGATAGCACGGTAGAAACTATTGATTACAAAATATACACTTTTATATATACGCAAAAGCTTTTACAATATCCATTTACAAACGAAATACACAAACCCAGAAAACATACAACAAAAGCGGACTACGGCCACCATACCGGTCAAAAAGGGAGAGGTGGCTAAGGAGGACTAAATCCCAAAAAGTGTCAGTCCTCGATCTACTAGGAGAGGGAATCTATCCTAGGGCTCCCAGTCGGGATCTAAACTCAAAGCCTCCGACGAACTCTCGGAAAACTCCTGGTCCTCGTCAGAACTGGCTGCCTCGAACTCGATCTCCATCTCCGGGTCCTCATCAACCTCTATCGACTCCTCGATCTCCGCATCCATCGGCTCCGGGGCCGGATCAACAATCTCAGGCTCAAAGTCCACTCCTCCCAACTCCTCGTCCTCCTCTCCTAACTCTGGCCCCTCATCAATCTCCCAACTCACCTCCATATCAGAATCGGGATCGACATGTCCCCATTGGGACACTGCGGGTCTAACTGACCCTCTCCGGTAAACGGAATGTCCATGGAACGAAGGGGTCCGTACTCCTCCGTGAACCGGTCTCGAAAGCACCAAGCAACATACTCGTGCGTCTCAAAATGGGTGGTCCCTACATCTACCACAACTAAGGTATAGTGTCTCAAATACATCTCCCCATTTCCTATGGGGTGAACCGACATGGTATGCTCCAGGTGCTGAGGGATCCCATGTCGCACCGGCGCCTCCGGCTCCTGCGGCATCGTCAAGGTCTGGGGTCTGAAAGGTTGGGTTTTTCAACCGTGAGACGAATCTCAGCAAGTAAAAACCCAGTAAACCTAAACTAAGCTAACATGCACCTTCTGACAGGAATAAAATGCACCCAAATAAACAACCATAGACCTAGGCCCTCGGGCCCAGATCGTACTTACCATCGACCCTGCAAGTTAGGCAATTCCATATAATGATCAAACACATCCTCGGCATACACAGTCACACTTGCGTCATACGCATGCTCAGGCTCTCAAATGCTAGACCACATGCTCATCACCGAGTATCACAAGTGATCACAACTGTCCATACGCTGTTATGCGTGCCAATGCAACAATGTAGTACAAGCGCGCGTATTTGGATTATAAGATGGAACCGCTTAGACACGTCCCATACCATGCCCAGCAATTCCACCACATAATCTAATACTCAACATATTTACTCGTTATCTTATCTATCCACAGCCCACTGGCTCGGCCTCTGGCCCAATAACAACACTTCGTGGCCAGCGTAAAAACGCCCCCGGCCCAGTGTCTCTAGCCCGCGTTAAACGCATCAAGCGCAACACCGATCTCCTACGAACCAAGCCTACTACAAAGTGCATGAGACTGGTCGTCTTCTGGACACACCGGGCATCGTCTTGCTACAAGGTGCATGAAGACGGAATCGACTTGAAGGCCACGACCCGAAGGCCTTAAGTGATCACATGGCACACTTGCCCAATTTTTATCTGAACCCGGCGAGGAACGCAACGGGTAATTACAAGTGATCACATGCTCATGGCAGACTCGCATTCTCGCACAAATTTCATCACATGCCTCACACTCGGCACACACGTAATGTGCAGCCATAAATGTTCATGCTCAGGCAATATGTGGTATACATGAGCACCAATCAATTCATGGACACATTTCAATCAAATCCAATTAACGTGCTCGATAAATCATCATTCAACGTGCTCATAGCTCAAGTCATAATTCGCACATTTCGATCACACAGTCAAGCGACGTGGCAAGGTCTAATTAAACCTCATAGCATACAAATCAATCAATTTAAGCATTTCAATCAACTGATCAATCACCCGGGCCATTCTAATGCCTCAATCAAGTTAAACCGACAACAAGTCATCACTCGGTCCATCATTTGCCACTATGGACAGCCCTCAAATATCGTTGTCTCGGCCTCTAATCCTCATCGATTTCTCCCCAAACATCCAATAACATTCTCCCGGCACTTTACGATCAATAACATTTCACAATCCACCTTAATATACTAATTAATTTCTAGCTACAACTAATCCCGATCTAGAGGGCATAATCGTCCTAATTAGGGTTTAGGGGGTAATACTCACTTATACTCGGGTCTAGACAACGGCGAACGGCTACCAACTACCGGTGAACGGTAAATCGGCGGCAGATTCCCGAGGAATGGTGGCTCACGGCGGCTCACGGACGGCGACCTCCAAGCGGCGGCTCACGGGCGGGACGGCCTCCAAGTGGCCAAGGAGAGAGAGGAGAACGGTTGGTGAGGGTGGCGGTGGCTCCACGGCGGCGCAAGGGACAGCCGGCGGTGGACGGGCAGACGGCAAAAAGGGGAAGTGGTCGGCGAAGGGATGGTCGGCATGAGGAGAGGGAACACGGGTCAAGGGACATGGAGAGAGAGAGCACGGGAAGAGAGAGAGAGGAAGTGGCGATGGTGATGGCCGGACGGCAAGGGTGGCTCGACTCCGGCGGGAATGGCCACGGGGGGCGGCGGTGAGCGGCCTTGGCGGCGGCGAAGTGGACGGCGGGAGAGGGGAGAGTGGCTGGCAAAATGTAGAGGGAGAGAGAAAAGAGAGAGGCTTGGCTTGAAGAGGAAGATAGAATGAAGAGAGAGCGAGAAGAAATGATGGGTTTATAGTGGAGTTGGTGGGGATTAGGTGACAAGTGTCAACAATCTAAAGGCTTGGACACTCCACCCCTAGATCTAATGGTTGTCATTCTCTCAAGACCAATAATTGAAGGGCAAGAATGACCTTACTAACTCCACTAACTCAAGTCCCATTATCCACTAAAAACTAATTAATAATCCACCACTAAAAATCCAAATTCGGAACACTATTCTAGGCTTAGGGGCAAAGTCATCTTTTGTCCGATTCCTAGCCGAAATTCCATTTTTCGACCAGACTAATCCTCTATATAAATGGCCAACCCAAATTGACGTCGTCCTAGCAAAACTAAACCAGTAAACCCTCGAAAATCAATCTCGAAGTCCGGATCAAATTCCACGATCAAACTAGTTAAATTTTAATTTCTGAATCTCATACTAACGGGCGGCTGTTTAGGGGTTACGCGTATCGACCTAAGGTTACCTGAGTCGTGATGGCCTCGATTATCGGGAGAACGAGAGGAATTATCGCTAGTTCCGGAGATAACGATCGTCCGGGTTAAGTTCAGGGACTGGTCGACCACGTGCACTTTCGGTCATGCAAAATCACTTGCTATTCGATCGTACATCATTGGCCTCGGTTGAACCGAGTCCGTTACCTTCCGAAGATCGATCTACTTGGCCCAAAATATTTCCACGTCGTTTCTAGAAATTGATGTCCAGTTCACGATCGGGTCCTTGGTCCACGTACCGTTATCCTAGTTAGCCATTCCCATCTGGTCAGTATCCCATGAGTGATTAGCTCCGGGCGAGACTTACGAAAATGAAACAATAGAATAGACTTGTTTTATTGATTTCCGGAAATTGAGTCGAAATTCGGGATGTTACAATTCTTCCCCCCTTACAAAAATTTCGTCCTCGAAATTTGCACTCTACACTACTCTACTCAAACAATTGGGGGTGCAGAGGTCGCATGGCCTCTTCACTTTCCCAAGTAGCTCCTTCTGTACCATGATGCTCCCAGATGACCTTAACCATCGGAATTGTCTTGTTCTTCAGCACTCGTTCCTTTCTATCCTCGATTCTGACTGGTCTCTCCACATACGACACCCTATCGTCCACGTCTATCTCTTCATATCTTAAAACGTGAGTCAGGTCCGGTTCGTACTTCCTTAACATCGACACATGAAACACATTGTGCACTTGCGACAGATTAGGAGGCCAAAGCAAGTCGATAAGCCATGTCACCAATCTTCTCCAATATCTCGATTGGCCCGACATACCTTGGACTGAGCTTACCTTTCTTACCAAACCGAGACAATCCTTTCATCGGTGACACCCTGAGAAACACATGATCTCCCACTTGAAACTCCAAGGGTCTTCTCCTCCGATCGGCGTAACTCTTTTGGCGACTCTGGGCTGTTCTTAGTCTATCCTGAATGATCTCTACAACTTCCATAGTCCGTTGTACCAACTCTGGGCCAGTAATACTTCTCTCACCAACTTCATCCCAACACAACTGCGTCCTACACGCTCTACCATACAAAGCCTCAAACGGTGCCATCTGAATACTCTGCCGATAACTGTTATTATAAGCAAACTCCACCAAATGCAACTGCTCTTCCCACTTGCCTTGGAAATCCAACACACAGGCTCTCAACATATCTTCCAAAGTCTAAATCGTCCTTTCTGATTGACCATCTGTTTGCGGATGATAGGCCGTACTGAACTGCAATCTCGTTCCTAATGCCTCCTGGAGACTTTTCCAAAACTTGGCAGTAAACCTGGGATCACGGTCCGAAGTGATTGTCACTGGCACTCCATGAAGTCAGACAATCTGCCAAACATACAATTCTACATACTTTTCCAGTTCCAAGTCTTTTCGTATTGCTAGAAAATGCGCTGACTTAGTTAAGCGATCCACTATCACCAAAATAGAGTCATGTCCTCTTTGACTGCGCGGCAATCCCGTTACAAAGTCCACCGTAATATGCTCCCATTTCCATTCTGGGATCTCCAACGGTCGCAACAATCCACCTGGCTTGCAGTGCTATGCCTTCACTTGTTGGCACGTCAAACACTTAGCCACATGCTTGGCCACGTCCCTCTTCATACCATTCCACCAATAGTGCTGCCTCAAATTCTGATACATCTTAATACTCCCTGGGTGGATGCTATACTGACTTCAATGAGCTTCACTCAAGATCTCCTCTTTCAATCCTTCATCATCTGGCACACACAATCGTCCTCTAAACTTCAAAATCCCATCCTTCAACACTTGAAAATCTGATTTCCTTTTCACTGTGTCCATCCCAACTATCTTCTAGATCTCGGGGTCCATAGATTGCAATGCCTTAATCTTGTCCTTAATCTCCGGCTCAATCCTTAGAGCAGCTAGCAATTTCGACGCTTGGCTCACTTTAAACTTGAATTCTGAATCCCTGAGTCCTTCCAACAACGTCCACTCTTTAACCATCAAGTGCGCTACACTAGACATGCGACTCAAAGCATCGACGACCTTATTTGCTTTCCCCGGATGATACAAAATATTGCAGTCGTAGTCTTTTAAAAGTTCCATCCACCTACGCTGTCTCATATTCAACTCTTTCTGCGAAAATAGGTACTTTAGGCTCTGATGATCCTTATAGATCTGAAACTTCTCTCCACACAAGTAATGCCTCCAAATCTTAAGCGCGAACACTATTGCTGCTAATTCCAAATCATGCGTCGGGTAATTCCTTTCATGGGGCCTCAACTGACGCGACGTATAAGCTACCACTTTACCATGTTGCATTAACACGCAACCGAGTCCTCTCAGCAAAGCATCACTATAAATCTCAAATCTACCTGGTCCTGACGGGATAGTCAATATTGAAGCGGTCGTCAACTTATACTTTAGCTCCTGGAAACTCCTTTCGCATTTATCGTCCCATTCGAACTTGGTCTCTTTCTATAATCGTGTCAAAGGCATGGCTATAGATGAGAACCTTTCCACAAATCGTCTATAATAGCTAGCCAGTCCTAAAAAGCTCCGAACCTCGGTTACTGATGTCAGCCTTGGCCACTTAGTCACCGCTTCGACCTTTGTCGGATCCATAGAAATTCTATCTCCCGACACGATATGTCCAAGAAATGCCACCTTGCTGAGCCAAAACTCACACTTGCTGAACTTAGCATACAACACGTGTTCCCTTAACGTCCGCAGTATTTCAGCCAAGTGTATTTCATATTCCTCAGGGCTCTTCGAATACACCAATATATCATCTATGAAGACTATGACGAACTAATCCAAAAATTCCTTGAATACTCTATTCATCAGATCCATAAAAGCGGCTGGGGCATTCGTCAATCCAAAGGGCATCACTATGAACTCATAGTGCCCATACCTTGTCCTGAAGGCAGTCTTAGGTATATCCTCTTTCTTGATTCTCAACTAATGGTATCCAGTCCTCAAATCTATCTTAGAGAACACTGCAGCTCCTTGTAGCTGATCGAACAAGTCATCGATCCTTGGCAGTGGGTACTTATTCTTCACCGTCACCTGATTCAACTATCGATAATCTGTACACAACCTCAACGTTCCATCCTTCTTCCTTACAAACAAAACTGGCGCTCACCATGGGGATACACAAAGGCGAATGAAACCTTTATCCAGCAACTCTTGCATCTGAACTTTCAACTCCTTCAGTTCCATTAAGGACATCCAATACGGCGCTTTTGAAATCAGCTCTGTTCCTGGCGCCAACTCAATCACAAACTCCGCTTCTCGCTCAGGTGGCAAACCTGGTAATTCCTTAGGAAAAATTTCGACGAAATTGCACACCATAGGTTTATCTTCCAATTTAAGTTCCACCACTGTTGAGTCCACAACATTCACCAAGTATCGCTCACACCCTTCGTCCAACAATCTATTCACTTCGAGCGAAGAAATCCAAGGGATCGAGACTCCTCCTCGACTTCCCTGAAACTTAAAACTAGCACACCCCTCCGGACTAAACCGAATCACACGACTGCTGCAATCCATTACAACCTTCTGCCGAACTAACCAATCCATTCCAATGATCACATCGAAGTCGAACATGGGCAACACAACCGAATCGATACTCTCTTCCCTACCCTCAATAACTATCTTACACCTAGGACACCCAAATAAGACTAACAGGCTATCATTCATCGACGTCGACACACAAAGCCTAGTCTCAAGCAACACAGGTTCTATACCAACCAACTTAACAAACTGCTCCGAAACAAACGAGTGGGTTGCCCCCGGATCAAACAATGCATACGCAGCATGACCACAGAGAGAGATCGTACCTGTGATCACGCCCGGCGCATTCTCCGCTTCCTAGCGTGCCATAGCATAGATCCTTCCTTGAGCAGGTGGTTGACTTTGGTTGACTGGTGGGGGATTTCCGGTCCTATTCTCGATACGCGGCTGCTGCAAGGGTCCTGAGGGACGCATCTGAGGACAACTACGGATCTAATGCTCCCTGCTACCACACCTAAAGCACGCTCCAAATCTATTCAGTGGGGGATTTGGCTTTCCAATAGCCCTTCTCACAGGTGGGGTAAAACGCCTATTATTCACTGGCAGCCTCCTCACAAAACGACGATTATCTCTACCTTGAGCAAACCGCGATCCTGAGGCGGCTGCCCTCTCCTGCTGGTCTTGCTCAATAATCTGGGCTCGCCTATACATCTCTCCATAGTCTCTTATATCATGCAACAGAATCTGATTCCGGAGATCCGGCTTCATCCCGTCCTGGAATCTCCGAGCTTTGTCCCATGGTCGACGCAAATTTTGCCAGCCTTGCAAACTCCGCTTCATATTGAACAATCGTCATCTGCCCTTGGCGTAGTCGCATAAACTCCATTAACTTCCTCTCTTGAGCGACTTCCAAGAAGTACTTTTCATAAAAACTCTCTACAAACACTGCCCAAACTAACTCAGTTCCTTTTGCAAACACTCTCTCCTTAGTAGCTCTCCACCAATCATTCGCACCCTCTTGAAACTGATACACTAATAACGTAACTCTCTCCGCATCGGTGCACCCTAGAACATCAAATGCTTTCTCTAACTCCTCTATCCAGCGTGGAGCGGCTTCGGGGTCACTTTTACCATTAAACCTAGGCGGCTTTAACTTCAGGAACTGCTCTACTAACTGAGGCATCAGTCTAGTCCCCACTGGCTGAGCTTGTCCTTGCTAAGCCTGATTCCCTCCATTACCAAAAATCGCAGTGGCCTCGGCAGCCTGAGCATGGGCTGCGGCTCTTTCTTGTGCTTGCATACCCATAATATGTCCTATCTCTCTCAGGGTCTCCATCACTTCCTCGAACCTCGAATCCCTAGCTTCTTGATACCTCGTACTAGGCTACCCTTGGGGTTCCTTGCCCCTTATTCTACTCATCTTTCAGCTCCCGCTAAACACCTACCTGCTATAATTCCACCTTTGAATTAGTGACCTAATTCAAGCTATGCCAAACCTAAGGCCCTAAGCATGTATGAAACAACAACCAATCAACCAGCATGCGACTTAACTCTAACAATCTCATTACATCACCCAGGAGGAATTATATACTCACCTCTGGTCTTGCCGCACCTACACTTACGGGTCAGTTAATCAAAGAATCACTCAATCAAGCACAAATAGTCAGGAGGTACACTTAGCACACGAGGTTACCCTACTGTCTACCCTTGGTCTCATCGCTCCTTATCACTTCAGGTCTCGACCATATTGGATCGAGCTGACCTTGCTCTGATACCAAAACAACGGGGGATGTCACGCCCCGTGCCTTCCACGACGTGCCACATCCCTCCATACAGGTCGAAATGAGTGCGACGTCCCAGGAACCGTCGCCGACCCAACACCCAGCACAGAGATCATACACAAGCGAAAGCAAAACAAATAATAATAATACCGGGACAGAAAACAACATAAGAACAAGGATAGCACGATAGAAACTACTGAACATGAAATATACACTTTCATAGATACGCAAAAGCTTTTACAATATCCATTTACAAACTAGATACACAAGCCCGAAATACATATAACAAAAGCGGACCACGGCCACCACACTGGTCAAAAAGGGGAGAGGTGGCTAAGGATGACTAAATCCCAAAAAGTGTCAGTCCTCGCTACATTGGAGAGGGAATCTATCCTAGGGCTCCCAATCGGGGTCTGAACTCGACGCTTCCGACGAACTCTCGGATAACTCCTGGTCCTCGTCAGAACTGGCTGCTTCGAACTCGGTCTCCACCTCCGGGTCCTCATCAACCTCCATCGGCTCCTCAACCTCCCCATCCATCGGCTCCAGGGCTGGATCGACGATCTCAGGCTCAAATTCGACTCCTCCTAGCTCCTCATCCGCCTCTCCTAACTCTGGTCCCTCGTCAATCTCCCAACTCACCTCCATATCTGAATCGGGATCGACTATGTCCCCATTGGGACATTGCGGGTCTAACTGACCCTCCGCGGTAAACGGAATGTCCATGGAACGAAGGGGTCCGTACTCCTCCTCGAACCGATCTCGGAAGCACCAAGCGACATACTCGTGCGTCTCATAGTGGGTGGTCCCTACATCTACCCAGATTAAGGTGTAATATCTCAAAAACATCTCCCCATTCCCTATGGAGTGAACTGACATGGTATGCTCGAGATGCTGAGGAATCCCATGTCGCACCGGCGCATCCGACTCCTGCGGCATCATCAAGGTCAGGGGTCTGAAAGGTTGGGTTTTTCAACTGTGAGACGAATCTCAGCAAGTAAAAACCCACTAAACCTAAACTAAGCTAACATGCACCTCCTGACAAGAATGAAACACATTCGAATAAACAACCATGGACCTAGGCCCTCGGGCCTAGATCGTACTTACCGTCGACCCTGCAGGTTAGGCAATTCAATATACTGATCAAACACATCTTCGGGCATACACGGTCACACGTGCGTCATACGCATGCTCAGGCTCATAAATGTTTGGTTCGCATCCCCATCACCGAGTTTCACATGTATTCATACTTGTCCATGCACTCTCATGAATGCCAATGCACTAATGTAGTACATGCGCGCGTATTTGGATTATAAGATGGAACCATTCGGACACGTCCCATAACATGCCCAGCAATTCCACCACATAATCTAATACTCAACATATTTACTCATTATCTTATCTTTCCATGGCCCACTGGCCCAATAACAACACTTCGTGGCCAGTGTAAAAACGCCCCCGGCCCAGTGTCTCTAGCCCGCGTTAAACGCATCAGGCGCAACACCGATCTCCTACGAACCAAGCCTGCTACAAAGTGCATGACACTGGTTGTCTTCCAGACACACCGGGCATCGTCTTGCTACAAAGTGCATGAAGACAGAATCGACCCGAAGGCCTTAAGTGATCACACGGCACACTTGCCCAATTTTTATCTGAATCCCGGCGCCAAGCGCATCGGGCAATTATAGGTGATCACATGCTCATGGCAGACTCGTATTCTCGCACAATTTTCATCACATGCCTCACACTCGGCACACACTTAAATGCGCAGCCATGAATGTTCATGCTCGGGCAATGTGTAATACTCATGAGTAATCATCATTACAATTCACTGAATTCAAGCTTATCACCTTATAACATGCTCAATTGCGCAATTCACTTTCCACACAAGCTCAATCATGCGATCATGTGACATGGCAAGGTCTAATTAAACCTCCTAGCATACAAATCAATCTATTTAAGCATTTCAACCAACCAATCAATTACCTGGGCCATCCTAACGTCTCAATCAAGTTAATCCAACAACGAATCAATACTTAATCCCTTGATTGGCCACATGGACAGCCACCACTATACCTCTTTTCATCCTCCAATTCACTTCAATTACTCCTCAAACAACCAATAACGTCATCCCGACACATACCGATGAAGCCATGATTTATAAACAACCTTAATCACACTAATTAACTACTAACGACACCTAATCCCGATCTAAAGGGTATTATCGTCCTAATTAGGGTTTAGAGGGTATTACTCACTTAAACTTGGTTCGGGACGACGGGACAATGGCGGCCAATTACCGGTGAACGGTAAATCGGCGGCGGTGTTTCCGGCGGTGAACATCGGCCTCCAAGCGGCGGCTCACAGCTTGAATGGCCTCCAAACGGCCAAGGGGAGAGAGGAAGGTCGGTGAGGTGGCGGCTAAGGTGAAGACAAGCGGACGGCGGTGTTCCCGGGCGGACGGCACGGCGGCGACGGCACTCACGGCGGCAACGGCTCGGGCGGTCTATGGCTCGACTCCGGTGATTCCACGGCCGAAAAGGGAGAGAACACGACCAAGAGAGAGGGAAGGGTGGCGGGATGGTGAGGTGGCGGTGGCGGAACGGCGAGATGGGTCGACTCCGGCGGGGACGGTCACGGCGGGCGGCGGGGACAGTCACGGCGTGAGGGACGGCAAGGAGGAAGGGGTGGCCGGCAAAATGGAGAGGGAGAGAGAGAAGAGAGAGAGACTTGGCTTGATGAGAAAGAAAAGTGAGGAGAGAGAGAGAAAAGATGATGGGTTTAAGTGGGGTTGGTAGGGATTAGGTGACAAGTGTCAACATCCTATGGCTTGGACTCTCCACCCCTAGATCTAATGGTCCACAACCCTCTAGGTCCAATAATTGAAGGGTAAACATGACTTTACTAACTCCACTAACTCATGTCCCATTATCCACTAAAAACTAATTAATAAACAACCACTAAAAACCCCAAATTCGGAACACTATGCTAGGCTTAGGGGCAAAGTCGTCTTTTGTCCAATTCCGGGCCGAAATTCCATTTTTCGACTAGACTATCCCCCTATATAAATGGCCAACACAAATTGACGTCGTCCTTGCGAAACTAAACCAGTAAACACTCAAAAATCAACTTCGAAGTCCCAATCAAATTCCACGATCAAGCTAGCTAAATTTCAATTCTCGGATCTCTTACTAACGGGCGGCTGTTTAGGGGTTACGCGTATTGACCTAAGGTTATCTAAGTCGTGACGGCCTCAATTACCGGGAGAACGAGATGAATTATCACTAGTTCCGGAAATAACGATTGTTCGGGTTAAGTTCGGGACTGGTCAGCCACGTGCATTTTCGGTCTTACAGAATCATCTGCTATTCGAGCGTACATTGCTGGCCTCGGCCAAACCAAGTCCGTTACCTTCCGAAGATCGATCTACTTGGCCCAAAATATTTCCTTGTCGTTTCTCGAAATCGGTGCCCAATTCACGATCGGGTCCTTAGTCCACGTACCGTTATCCTAGTTAGCCATTCCCATCTGGTCAATATCCTAGGAGTGATCAGTTCCGGGCGAGACTTACGGAAATGAAACAATAGAATATACTCATTTTATTGATTTCCAAAAATTGAGTCGAAATTCGGGATGTTACAAGCTGGGAGATAGACAAGGGACCTGAGCTAGAAGAGGAGAATGAGGAGTTGGGAGGTGTAGATTTTGAGCCCGAGATTGTTGATCCGGCCCCGGAGTTGATGGACGTGGAGGCAGAGGAGCCTATGGAGGTAGATGAGGACCTGGAGATGGAGACTGAATTCGAGGCAGTCAGTTCTGATGAGGACTAGGAGATATCCGAGAGTTCTTCGGAGGCGTCGAGCTCAAACCCCGACTGGGAGCCCTAGGATAGATCCCCTTTTCAGTGTAGTGAGGACTAACATTTTTTGGGAATGAGTCCTCCGTTTCGCTTTTGTCGATAATTCTCCCTAGCCGCCTCTCCTTTTTGCCTAGTGTGGTGGTTGTGATTCGTTTTTGCTATTGTATTTGGGATTGTATATTTTGATTGTAAATGGATATTGTAAAGGCTTTTGTACATGTATAAAAGTGTATATTTTGTAATCAGTAATTTCTATTGTGCTATCCTTGTTCTCATATTGTTTTCTGTCCAGGTTTTATTATTAGTTCTGCTTCCGCTTGTGTATGAATCTCTGTGTTGGGTGTTGGGTCGGCGACGCTTCCTGAGACGTCGCATTCAAATCAACTAAGAAGAGGGATGTGGCGCGACGCAGAGGGCGCGGGGCGTGACATCCGGGGCCGGATCAACAATCTCGGATTCAAAGTCCACACCTCCTAACTCCTCATCCTCCTCTCCTAGCTTAGGTCCCTCGTCTATCTCCCAGCTCACATCCATCTCTGAGTCGAGGTCGACCACATCTCCGTTAGGGCACTGTGGATCTAGCTAACCCTCCCCGTTGAACGGGATATCCATAGAACGGAGGGGTCCATACTCCTCCCCAAAACGATCTCTAAAACACCAGGCCACATACTCATAGGTTTCAAAATACGTGGCTCTTACATCTACCCAGACTAAAGTGTAATGCCTAAGAAACATTTCCCCAATCCCTATAGGGTGGACCAACATGGTATGCTCGAGGTGTTGCGGGATCCCATGATGTACCGGTGCATCTGGCACCTCCGGCATCGTCAAGGTCTAGGGTCTGAAAAGTTGGGTTATTCAACCATGAGATGAATCTCAAAAAGGAAAAACCCGCTAAACCTAAACTAGGCTAACATACACCTCCTGACGGGAATAAAACTCAACCAAATAACAACCACTGACCTAGGCCCTCAGGCCCAGATCACACTTACCGATGACCCTATAGGTTAGGCAATTAAAAGTAATAATCAAGCACATACTCGGGCATACACAGTCATACGTGCGTCATACGCATGTTCATGCTCCTTAAAGTTCGTGCCACGTGCCAATCGCCGAATCTTGCATACCCTCACACAATCCATGCATTCTCATGTATGCCAATGCATCAATGTGGTACAAGCGCTCGTATTTAGATTATAGGGTGGAACCACTTGGGCACGTCCCATACCATGCCTAACAATTCCACCTCATAATCTAATACTTTATAGATTATCAGATTTCCACGGCCCACTGGCCCAAACTCATATACAACACTTCGTGACCAGCGTAAAAACGCCCCCGACCCAGTGTCTCTAACATACTACAAAGTGCATGAGGCGCAACACCGATCTCCTTACGAACCAAGCCTACTACAAAGTGTATGAGACTAGTCATCTTCCGGACACACTAGGCATCGTCTTGCTATAAAGTGCGTGAAGACGGAATCGACCCGAAGGCCACGACCCAAAGGCCTTAAGTAATCACACGACACACTGCCCAAATTTTATCTAAACCCGACATCAAGAGCACACACTGCCCAAATTAAAGGTGATCACATGCTCATGGCAGACACGCATTCTCGCACATATCTCATCACATGCCTCACACTTGGCATACACAATGCGCAGCTATGAATGTTCATACTCGGGCAATATGAAATGTACAAGAGCACCAATCATTGCATATATGCAAGTTCAATCGTTGCCAATCAATGAGCCCAAGCTAACCACATCACAACATGCTCAATTGCCCAAATCACACTCCGCTCAAAGTCGATCACACGATCATGTGACATGGCAGAGTACAAATAAACACCATAGCACACAATTCACCCCAAATTGAATATCACAACCATCCAATCAAATACCTAGGCCATCCCGACACCTCAATCAAGTTAATCCATCAACTTGTTGACACCTAATCCGTTAATATCCAATGTGGACAGCCACCAATTGGCCTTGTCCCGGCCTCTAATCCACTTCAATTTCCTCTTGATATCTCATCAATGACGCCCCGGCTCTCACCAATCAAACAACAATCCATAATCAATCTCAATTAATCCTAATCAACCCAATTATCAACTAATTACTCACTAACGACACCCTAACCCGATCTAAAGGGCATTATTGTCCTAATTAGGGTTTAGTAGATAATATTCACCTAAACTTGAATCGGGACAATGGGGAATGGCAGCCAACTACCGGTGAATGTTAAATCGGCAGCAAAATTCCCAACAGGCGGCGGACGTTGAGCGGCGGCTCACAGACGGCGACACTCACGGCAGCGACGGCTCACGGTGCACGGCGGCCTCCAAGAGGCCGGGAGGGAAAAGGGTCGATGAAGGTGGCTGAGATGGTCGGCACGGGCGGTGGTGAGGCGGACGGTGACGGCGAGGGGCCACGGCGAGTGGCGGCGGACAGACGGAGGCAATCTCGGCTCCAACAATCGCACGGCCGAGGGAGGAGGAGAGAGAACGGGAAGGGTACGATGATGGTAGTGGTGTCACGGTGGCAGGAACGGTGGAGGCTCGGCAATGGCGCGGCTGGCGTGACGGCGGTGGCAAACTGGTGGCGTTGGCGACGGTGAACGGTGAGAGAGGGGCGGCCGACGTGAGAGAGAGAGAGAGAGAGAGAGAGAGAGAGAGAGAGTGATGTTGGCTTGAAGAAGAAGAAATGAGGAGAGAGAGAAGAAGGTGATGGTTTATAGTGGGGTTTGGTGGGGGGTAGGTGACAAGTGTCACAATCTTAGGCACTTGGACTATTCACTCTTGATCCAATGGCCACTATCTCTCCTAGACCAATTATTGAGAGGCAATGTGGTCATTCTTCACTCCACTAACATCTTGTCACTTGTCCTTAAAAACCAATTAATTTGCCTCCCTTAAAACTCCAAAATTCGGAACACTAATTAGGGCTTAGGGGCAAAGTCGTCATTTATCCGATTCCAAACCGAAATTCCATTTTTCAACCAGAATAACCCCCTATATAAATGGCCAACCCAAATTGACGTCATCCTTACGAAACTAGACCAATAAATCCTCAAAAATCAACCTTGAAGTCCGGATCAAATTCCACGATCAAATTAGTTAAATCTCAATTCTCAAATCTCTCACTAACGGGCGGCTGTTTAGGGGTTACGCATATCGACCTAAGGTTATCCAAGTCACGACGGCCTCGATTACCGGGAGAACGAGAGGAATTATCACTAGTTCCTGAGATCACGATCATTCGGTTTAAGTTCGGGACCGATTGGCCACATGCACTTTCAGTCCTATAGAATCACCTGCTATCCGATCGTACGTCGTTGGCCTCAGCCAAACCGAGTCTGTTACCTTCCGAAGATCGGCCTACGTTGGCCCAAAATATTTCCTCGTCGTTTCTCGGAATCAGTCTCCAATTCTTGATCGGGTCCTTGGTCCATGTACCGCTATCCTAGTTAACCGTTCCCATTTGGTCAGTATCTCAGGAGTGATCAGCTCCGGGCGAGACTTACAAAAAAGAAATAATAGATAAGACTCGTTTTATTGATTTCCGGAAATTGAGTCGAAATTCAGGATGTTACACTTTGTCCAATAATCTATTCACTTCGAGCGAGGAAATCCAAGGGATCGAGACTCCTACTCGATTTCCCTAAAACTCAAAACTAGAACACCCATCCGGATTAAACCGGATCACACGGTTGTTACAATCCAATATAGCCTTCTGCCGGACTAATCAGTCCATCCCAATGATCACATCAAAGTCAAACATGGTCAACACAGTCAAATCGATACTCTCTTTCTTGCCCCCAACGACTATCTTACACTTGGGGCATCTAAACAAGGCTAACAGGCTATCATTCATCGGCATTGATACACTAAGCCTAGTCTCAAGCATCACTGGTTCTATACCAACCAATTTAACAAATTGCTCTGAAACAAACGAGTGGGTTGCTCTCGGATCAAACAATGTATACCTGGCATGACCATAAAGAGAGATCGTACCTATGATCACGCCCGGCGCATTCTCCGCTTCCTGGCGTGCCATAGCATAAATCCTTCCTTAAGCGTGCGGTCGACCTTGATTGGCTGGTGGGGGATTTCTAATCCGATTCTCAATGCGTGGCTGCTGCAGGGGTCCTTGGGGTCCTGAGGGACGCATCTGAGGACAACTGCGAATTTGATGCTCCCTGCTGCCGTACTTAAAACATGCTCCAAATCTGTTCGGTTGGGGATTTGGCTTTTCAATAGCCCTTCTCACGGGTGGAGTAAATCGCCTATTGTTCACTGGCGGCCTCCTCACAAAACGACGATTATCTCTGCCCTAGGCAAATCGCGATCTTGAGGCGGCTGCCCTTTCTTGTTGGTCTCGCTCAATAATCTGGGCTCGTCTGTACATCTCTCCATAGTCCTTTATATCATGCGACAGTATCTGACTTCGGAGATCCGGCTTCATCCCATCCCGGAATCTCCGATCTTTGTCCCGTGGGTTCTCTACCATGGTCGGCGCGAACTTCGCTAGCCTTGCGAATTCCGCCTCATACTGGTCAATCGTCATCTGTCCTTGACGTAGTCGCATAAACTCCATCAACTTCCTCTCTTGAGCGACTTTTGAAAAGTACTTTTCATAAAAACTTTCCACAAACACCGCCCAAACCAACTCCGTTCCTTCTGGGAACACTCCTTCCTTGGTAGCTCTCCACCAATCATTCGCACCCTCTTGAAGCTAATACACTGCTAACGTAACTCTCTCCGCATCAGTGCACCCTAAAACATCAAATGCCTTCTCTAGTTCCTCTATCCATCGTGGGGCGGCTTCGAGGTCACCTTTGCCATTAAACCTAGGCAGCTTTAACTTCAGAAGCTGTTCCACTAATGGGGCATCAGTTTAGCCCTTACCGGTTGAGCTTGCCCTTGCTGAGCTTGATTCCCTCCATTGCCAGCAATTGCTGCGACCTCAGCAGCCTGAGCATGGGCTGCGGCTCTTTCCTGCGCTTGCAAACCCATAATATGTCCTATCTCTCTCAGGGTCTCCATTACTTCCTCAAACCTCATATCCTTAGCTTCACAATTCCCAGTGCTAAGCTGTCCCTAAGGTTCCTTACCCCTTCTTCTACTCATCCTTCAGCCCTCGCTAAACACCAACCTATTATAATTCCACTCGGGAATTAGAGACCTAACTCAAGCTATACCAATCTAAGGCCCTAAGCAGGTTTGGAACAACAACCAACAACCAGCATGCGACTTAATACTAGCAACCTCAACACATCACTCAGGAGGATTTATATACTTACCTCTGGTCCTGCCGCACCTGTACTTACGGGTCAGTCAATCAAAGAATCACTCAAGCAATGCACAAACAGTCAGGAGGTACACTTAGCACACGAGGTCACCCTACTGTCTACCCTTGGTCTCATCACTCCTTATCTGTAACATCCTGAATTTCAATCCGATTTCCGGAAATCAATAAAACGAGTCTTATCTATTATTTCATTTTCGTAAGTCTCGCCCAGAGCTAATCACTCTAGGGATACTGACCAAAGGGGAATGGCCAACTAGAATAACGGTACGTGGACTAAGGACCCGATCATAAATTGGACACCGATCCCGAGAAACGACGAGGAAATATTTTGGGCTAATACAGGCCGATCTTCGGAGAGTAACGAACTCGGTTTGGCCAAGGCCAACGATGTACGATCGGATAGCAGGTGATTCTGTAGGACCGAAAGTACACGTGGCCAACCAGTCTCGAACGTAAACCGAATGATCGAGACCTCAGGAACCAGCGATAATTCCTCTCGTTCTTCCGGTGATCAAGGTCGTCATGACTCAGATAACCTTCAGTCGATACGCGTAACCCCTAAACAGCCGCCTGTTAGTAAGAGATTCAAGAATTGAGATTTAACTAGTTTGATCGTGAAATTTGATCCGAACTTCAAGGTTGACTTTCGATGGTTTACTGGACTAGTTTCGCCTGGACGACATCAAAATATGTTGGCCATGTGTATAAAGGGTTAGTCCAGTTGAAAAACGGAATTTTGGCCCGAAATCGGACAAATGACGACTTTACTCCTAAGCCTTGTGTAGTGTTCCGAATTTTGAGGTTTATTCAAGGATTATTTATTGGTTTTAATGGACTTGAGACAAGAGTTAGTGGAAGGGAGTAAAGACCTCATTGCCCATCAATTATTGGACCTAGAGGAGTGTGGACCATTGGATCAAAGGGTAAGTTTGTCTAAGCCTTTGGATTTATGACACTTGTCACCTAACCTCAACCACCCCACTATTAAGCCCATCTCTCCCTCTCTCTCTCCTCACTTTTCTTTTTCACCAAGCCACACTCTCTCTTCCCTCTCTCTCTCCCTCTTCTGCCGATTCCTCCTCATGCCTCCACCGTCCGCCTCACCGGTTGCCCCTCACGCCGGTCCGTTTCCACCGCCGTTCTGCTCGCCCGGAGAACAGCCGCCGTGACCGTCCACACTGCCACCCTCACCGACCTCCTTCCTCTCTCCCTATTAGCTGTTTGGAGGCCGTGCACCGTGAGCCGCCGTAGTCGCCGCTTGCCGCGGCCATCGCCGAAAACGCTGCTGCCAATTTACCATTCACCGGTAATTGGCCGCCATTTTTCTGTTGTCGTAGACCGAGTTTAAGTGAGTAATGCCCTCTAAACCCTAATTAGGACAATAATGCCCTTTAGATCAGGTTTAGGTGTCATTAGTGAATAATTAGTGTGATTAAACTTGCTTATGAAATATTGCTCGATTGGAAAGTGCCGGGATGACATTATTGGCTTATCAAGGAGAAATTGAAGTGGATTGGAGGCCAAAACAAGGTCAAGTAGTGGCTGTCCATGTAACATCCTGAATTTCGACTCAATTTCCGGAAATCAATAAAACGAGTCTTATCTATTATTTCATTTTTGTAAGTCTCGCCCGGAGCTGATCACTCCTGGGATACTGACCAGATGGGAATGGCTAACTAGGATAACGGTACGTGAACCAAGGACCCGATCGTGAATTGGACATCGATCCCGAGAAACGACGAGGAAATATTTTGGGCCAAAGTAGGTCGATCTTTGGAAGGTAACGGACTTGGTTTGGCCGAGGCCAACAATGTATACTCGGATAGCAGGTGATTCTGTAAGACCGAAAGTGCACGTGGTCGACCGGTCCCGAACTTAAACCGAACGATCGTTATCTCCGGAACTAGCGATAATTCCTCTCGTTCCCCCAGTAATCGAGGCCGTCACGACTTAGATAACCGTAGATCAATACGCGTAACCCCTAAACAGCCGCCCGTTAGTAAGAGATTCGAGAATTGAAATTTGACTAGTTTGATCGTGGAATTGAATCCGGACTTTGAGGGCGATTTTCGAGGGTTTACTGGACTAGTTTCGCCTGGACAACGTCAAAATATGTTGGCCATGTATATAGGGGGTTAGTCTAGTCGAAAAATGGAATTTCAGCCCGAAATCGGACAAATGACAACTTTGCCCCTATACCTTGTGTAGTGTTCCGAATTTTGAGATTTAGTGGAGGATAATTTATTGGTTTTAATGGATAAGGAGACAAGGTTTAGTGAAGTGAGCAATGACCACTTTGCCCATCAGTTATTGGACTTGGATGAAGGCTAGCCATTGGATCAAAGGGTAGGTTGATCTAGTTGCTTAGGATGGTGACAAGTGGCACCTAACCCCACCAAACCCCACTATAAGCTCTCTCTCTCTCTCTCTCTCTCTCTCTCTCTCTCTCTCTCACCAAGCCAAGATCTCTCCCTCTCCTCTCTCCCTCACGCCGACCACTTCGCCCCCGCCGGTTTGCCGCTTGCCGTTCGCCGCCGACCGTGCCGCCGCCGCTCCACCGCCGTTCCGCCACCTCACCCTCTCGCCATCACTCTCTCTCCCTCTCTCTCTCTCCCCCCGTACCATCTCACCTCTCGACCGTGAGACCGCCGAGGCCGTCCACCGCCGTCGTCCGCCCGAAGTCGTCCCCAACGTCCACCGTTTCCGCCACCATTCCGCTTGCCTGAAGAGCAGCCACCGTGACCGTCCACACTACCACCCTCACCGACCACCTTCCTCTTTCCCTCTTGGCCGTTTGGAGGCCGTGCACCGTGAGCCGCTGCCACCGCCGGAAACGCCGCTGTCAATTTACCGTTCACCGGTAATTGGCCGCCGTTTTCCCGTCGTCGTAGACCGAGTTTAGGTGAGTAATGCCCTCTAAACCCTAATTAGGACAATAATACCCTTTAGATCGGGTTTAAGTGTCATTGGTGATAATTAGTGTGATTAAGGTTGGTTATGAAATATTGCTCGATTGGAAAGTGCCGGGATGACGTTATTGGTTTATTGAGGAGAAATTAAAGTGGATTAGAGGCTGGGACAAGACAAAAGGTGGCTGTCCATATTGGCAAATCATGGATTAAGTGTTAGCGAGTAGATGGAATAAGTCAATTGAAGTGTTGGGATGGCCTGAATAATTGATTAGATCGTTGTGGTATTCGATTTGAGTGATTTGTATGCTTAGATGTCTAATTGTGCCTTGCCATGCCGCGTGTTCGCGTGATCGACGTTGTGTGGAGTGTGATTTGGGCAATTGAGCACGTTGTAGTGTGATGAGCTTAAATTCATTGACTTGTAATGATTAGTACTCATGTGCATTCCATATTGCCCGAGCATAAACATTCATGGTTGTGCATTATGTGTGTACTGAGTGTGAGGCATGTGATGAAAATTATGCGAGAATGTGAGTCTGCCATGAGCATGTGATCACCTATAATTACCCGATGCGCTTGACGCCGAGTTCAGATAAAATTTGGGCAGTGTGCCGTGTGATCACTTAAGGCCTTCGGGTCGATTCCGTCTTCATGCACTTTGTAGTAAAACGATGCCCGGTGTGTCCGGAAGACGACCAATCTCATGCACTTTGTAGCAGACTTAATTCGTAAGAAGATCGGTGTTGCGCCTCATGCACTTTGTAGCAGGCTAGAGACACTGGGCCGGGGGCATTTTTACGCTGGCCACGAAGAGTTGTTTACGTGTTGGGCCAGTGGGCCGGGCCACCGGGCCGTGGAAAGATCAGATAATGAGTAAATCTGTAGAGTATTAGATTATGTGGTGGAATTGCTAAGCATGGTATGAGACTTGCCCAAGCGGTTCCATCTTATAATCCAAATACGCGCGCTTGTACCACATTGATGCATTGGCATACATAAGAATGCATAGACGAGTATGAATATGTGTGAAACTTGGTGATGGGAATGTGATCCAGACATTTACGAGCATGAGCATGCGTATGACGCACGTGTGACCGTGTATGCTCGAGGATGTGCTTGATTATTATTTTAAATTGCCTAACCTGCAGGGTCATCGGTAAGTGCGATCTAGGCTCGAGGGCCTGGATCAGTGGTTGTTTTTTGATTTAGTTTTGTTCCCATCAGGAGGTGCATGTTAGCCTAGTTTAGGTTAAGTGGGTTTTACTTGCTGAGATTCGTCTCACGGTTGTACAACCCAACTTTTCAGACCCCAGACTTTGAAGATGTCGGAGGTGCCAGACGCGCCAGTGCGACATGGGATTCCGCACCATCTTGAGCACACCATGTTAGTTCACCCCATAGGGAATGGAGAAATGTTTCTTAGACACTATACGTTAGTTTGGGTAGACGTAGAGACCACACATTTTGAGACCCACGAGTATGTGGTCTAGTGCTTCAGGGACCATTTTGGAGAGGAGTACGGACCCCTTCATTCTATGGATATCCCATTCAACGGGGAGGGCGAGCTAGATCCGCAATGCCCTAATGGAGATATAGTCGATCCCGATACGGATATGGAGGTGAGTTGGGAGATTGATGAGGGACCCGAGCTAGGTGAGGAGGACGAGGACCTGGGAGGCATGGATTTTGAGCCCGAGATTGTCGATCCGGCCCCGGAGCCGATGGATGTGGAGGCAGAGGAGCCCATGGAGGTGGACGAGGATCCGGAGATGGAGACCGAGTCCGAGGCAGTCAGTTTTGATGAGGACCATGAGATATCCGAGAGTTTTTCGGAGGCGTCAAGCTCAGACCCCGACTGGGAACCCTAGGATAGATTCCCCTTTTAGCGTAATGAGGACTGACACTTTTTGGGATCGAGTCCTCTGTTTCCCCTCTTGTCGGTAGCTCTCCCTAGCCGCCTCTCCCTTTTGCCTAGTGTGGTGGCTGTGATCCACTTTTGCCATTGTGTTTGGGATCATTTATTCTGGCTGTAAATGGATATTGTAAAGGTTTTTGTATATGTATAAAAGTGCATATTTTGTAATTAGTAATTTCTGTCGTGCTATCCTTGTTCTTATATTGATTTCTATCCAGGTATTATTATTTGTTCTGCTTCCGCTTGTGTATGATTCTCTGTGTTGAGTGTTGGGTCGGCGATGTTTTCTGGGACGTCGCACTCGAATCGACCAAGAGGAGGGATGTGGCGCGCCGCAGAAGGTGCGGGGTGTGACATCCCATAGTGGCAAATAATGGATTGAGTGTTGAAAAGTTGACGGATTAACTCGATTAAGGTGTCGGAATGGCCCAGGTATTTGATTGGATAGTTGTGGTGCTCAAATTGGTTGATTTGGGTGTTATGATGTTTATTTGCACCTTGCCATGTCGCGTGATCATGTGATCGACTTTATGCGGAATGTGATTTGGGCAATTGAGCACGTTGTTAGGTGATGTGTTTGAAATCATTGTTCGATGTTATATCGGGTTTATGCTTATGTAATGATTAGTGCTCATGTGTATTCCATATTGCCCAAGCATAAACATTCATGGCTGCGCATTACGTGTGTGCCGAGTGTGAGGCATGTGATGAAATTTGTGCGAGAATGCAAGTCTGCCATGAGCATGCGATCACCTATAATTGCCCGATGCGCTCGACGCCGGGTTCAGATAAAATTTGGGCAGTGTGCCGTGTGATCACTTAAGGCCTTTGGGTCGTGGCCTTCGGGTCGATTATGTCTTCATACACTTTGTAGCAAGACGATGCCCGGTGTATCCGAAAAACGACCAGTCTCATGCACTTTGTAGCAGGCTAGAGACACTGGGCTGGGGGCGTTTTTACATTGGCCGCGAAGAGTTGTTTACGTGTTGGGCCAGTGGGCCGTGGAAAGATCAGATAATCAGTTAATATGTAGAGTATTAGATTATGTGGTGGAATTGCTAGGCATGGTATGGGACGTGCCCAAGCGATTCCATCTTATAATCCAAATATGCGCACTTGTACCACATTGATGCATTAGCATACATAAAAATGCATGGACGAGTATGAATATGTGTGAAACTCGGTGATAGGAATGTGATCCAGACATTTATGAGCTTGAGCATGCGTATGACACCCGTGTGACCGTGTATGCCCAAGGATGTGCTTGATTATTATTTGAAATTACCTAACCTGCAGCAGGGTCATCGGTAAGTGCGATCTGGGCCCGAGGGCCTAGATCAGTGATTGTTGTTTGACTGAGTTGTGTTCCCGTCGGGAGGTGCATGTTAGCCTAGTTTAGGTTTAGTGGGCTTTACTTGCTGAGCTTCGTCTCACGGTTGTATAACCCAACTTTTCAGACCCCAGACCCTAAAGATGTCGGAGGTGCCAGACGCGCCAGTGCGACATGGGATTCCGCACCATCTCGAGCACACCATATCAGTTCACCCCATAGGGAATGGGAAGATGTTCCTTAAACACTATATGTTAGTTTGGGTAGATGTAGGGACCACACATTTTAAGACCCACGAGTATGTGGCCTGGTGCTTTAGGGACCGTTTTGGAGAGGAGTACGGACCCCTCCGTTCTATGGATATCCCGTTCAACGGGGAGGGTGAGCTAGATCCGCAGTGCCCTAATGGAGATATAGTTGATCCCGATACGGAGATGGAGGTGAGTTGGGAGATAAATGAGGGACCCGAGCTAGGAGAGGAGGACGAGGAGTTGGGAGGTGTGGATTTTGAGCCCCAGATTGTCGATCCGACCCTGGAGCCGATGGACGTGGAGGCAGAGGAGCCTATGGAGGTGGACGAGGACCCGGAGATGGAGACCGAGTCCAAGGCAGTCAGTTCTGATGAGGACCAGGAGATATCCGAGAGTTCTTCGGAGGCGTCGAGCTCCGACCCCGACTGGGAGCCCTAGGATAGATCTCCTTTTTAGTGTAGTGAGGACTGACACTTTTTGGGATTTAGTCCTCCGTTTCCCTTTTGTCGATAGTTCCCCCTAACCGCCTCTCCTTTTTGCCTAGTGTGGTGGCTGTGATCCGCGTTTGCTGTTGTATTTGGGATCATTTATTTTGGTTGTAAATAGATATTGTAAAGGCTTTTGTATATGTATAAAAGTGTATATTTTGTAATCAGTAATTTCTGTTGTGCTTGTCACGCCCCGCGCCCTCTGCGACGCGCCACATCCGTTCTCTTGGTCGATTTGAGTGCGACGCCCCAGGATGTATTGTCGACTCATCACGCAGCACTGAGATTCATACACAAGCGGAAGCAGAACAAATAATAATAATAATACCCTGACAGAAAATAATATGAGAACAAGGATAGCATAACAGAAATTATTAATTATAAAATATACACTTTTATACATTTACAAAAGCTTTTATAATATCCATTTACAATCAAAATAAGTGATCCCAATACAACAGCATAAGCGGATCACAGCCACTACACTAGGCAAAAAGGAAAGGCGGCTAGGGAGAACTACCGACAAGGGGGAAATGGAGGACTCAATCCCAAAAAGTGTCAATCCTCACTACACTGGAGAGGGGATCTACCCTAGGGCTCCCAATCGGGGTCTAAGCTCGATGCCTCTGAAGAACTCTCGGATATCTCCTGGTCCTCGTCAGAACTGACTGCCTCGAACTCGGTCTCCATCTCTGGATCCTCATCCGCCTCCATAGGCTCCTCTGCCTCCACGTCCATCGGCTCCGAGGCTGGATCGACAATCTCGGGCTCAAAATCTACACCTCCCAATTCCTCGTCCTCCTCACCTAGCTCGGGTCTCTTATCTATCTCCCAACTCATCTCCATCTCTGAATCGGGATCAACTATGTCTCCATTGGGGCACTGCGGATCTAGCTCGCCCTCCCCGTTGAACGGGATATCCATAGAACGGAGGGGTCCGTACTTCTCTCCAAAACGGTCCCTAAAGCACCAGGCTACATACTCGTGGGTCTCAAAATATGTGGTCCATACATCTACCCAAACTAATGTATAATATCTAAGGAACATCTCCTCATTCCCTATGGGGTGAATAGACATGATGTGCTCAAGATGGTGCGGAATCCCATCTCGCATTGACACGTCTGGCACCTCCGACATCTTCAGGATCTGGGGTCTGAAAAGTTGGGTTATACAACCGTGAGACGAATCTCAGCAAGTAAAACCCACTAAACCTAAACTAGGCTAACATGCACCTCCTGACGGAAACAAAACTAAATCAAACAACAACCACGGACCTTGGCCCTCGAGCCCAGATCGCACTTACCGATGACCTTGCAGGTTAGGTAATTTAAGATAATAATCAAGCACATCCTTGGGCATACACGGTCATACGTGCGTCATATGCATACTCATGCTCGTAAATGTCTGGATCGCATTCCCATCACCGGGTTTCACACATATCCATACTCATCCATGCATTCTTATGTATGCCAATGTATCGATGAGTCACAAGCTCGCGTATTTGGATTATAAGATGGAATCACTTAAGCATGTCCCTTACCATGCCTAGTAATTCCACCACAATATCTAATACTCTACAGATTTACTCATTATTTGATCTTTCCACGGCCCACTGACCCAACACATAAACAACTCTTCGTGGCCAGCGTAAAAACGCCCCCAGCCCATTGTCTCTAGCCTGCTACAAAGTGCATGAGGCGCAACACCGATCTCCTTTATGAACCAAGTCTGCTACAAAGTGCATGAGACTGGTCGTCTTTCGGACACACCGGGCATCATCTTGCTACAAAGTGCATGAAGACGAAATTGACCCAAAGGCCACGACCCGAAGGCCTTAAGTGATCACACGGCACACTGCCCAATTTTTATCTAAACCCGGCATTTAGCGCATCGGGCAATTATAGGTGATTACATGCTCATAGCAGACTCACATTCTCGCATAATTTTCATCACATGCCTACACTCGGTACACACATAATGCGCAGCCATGAATGCTTATGCTCGGGCAATATGGAATACACATGAGCACTAATCATTACATAAGCATAAACCCGATCAATCATCGAACAACGATCTCAAACACATCACCCAACAACATGCTCAATTGCCCAAATCACACTCCGCACAAAGTTGATCACGCGACATGGCGAGGTGCAAATAAACATCATAACACACAAATCGATCAATTTGAGTACTACAATTATCTCGTCAAACAGCCGGGCCATCCCGATACCTTAATCGAGTTAATCCATCGACTTGTCAACACTTAATCCATCACTTGCCACTATGGACAGCCACTACTTAACCTTGTTTCGGCCTCCAATCCACTTCAATTTCTCATTGATAAGCCAATAACGTCTTCCTGACACTTTCCAATCAAACCATATTTCATAACCAACATTAACCGCACTAATTAATCACTAACGACACCTAAATCTGATCTAAAGGGCATTATTGTCCTAATTAAGGTTTAGAGGGCACTACTCACCTAAACTCGATCTACGACAATGGGAAAACGGTGGCCAATTACTGGTGAACGACGGTGTTTCCAGCGGTGGCGACGGCAAGCGACGGTGGCGGCTCACGGTGCACGGCCTCCAAACGGCCAAGAGGGAAAGAGGAAGGTGGTCGGTGAGGGTGGCGGCATACGGTCACGGCGGCTACTCTCCGAGTGAGCGGAATGGCGGCGGAAACGGCAGACGTCGGGGACGGCTTCGGGCGGACGGCCTCGGCGGTCTCACAACCGAGAGGTGAGATGGCACAGGAAGAGAGAGAGAGAGAGAGTGACGGCGAGAGGGTGAGGTGGCGGTGGCTTGGCGTGGCGGTGGCGTCACGGCGGCGGAAACGGACCGACGTGAGGGGCGGCCGGCATGAACGGCAAAGGGGAAGTGGTCGGCGAAAGAGAGGAAGGGGAAGTGAGAGAGAGGGTGGTGTTGGCTTGGTGAAGAAGGAAGAATGAGGAGAGAGAGAGAAGAGAGAGCTTATAGTGGGGTTTGGTGGGAGTTGGTGCCACTTGTCACCATTCTAAGCATCAAGACCAACCTACCCTTGATCCAATGGCTAGCCTTCATCCAAGTCCAATAATTGATGGGCAAAGTGGTCATTGCTCACTCCACTAAACCTTGTCTCCTTATCCATTAAATAATCCTCCAATAAACCTCAAAATTCGGATCACTAAATAGGCTCGAGGGGCAAAGTCGTCATTTGTCCGATTCCGGGCCGAAATTCCATTTTTCGACCAGACTAACCCGCTATATACATGGCCAACATAATTTGACGTCGTCCTTGCAAAACTAGACCAGTAAACCCTCGAAAATCAACCTCAAAGTCCGGATCAAATTTCACGATCGAACTAGTTAAATTTCAATTCTCGAATCTCATACTAACGGGCGACTGTTTAGGGGCTATGCGTATCGACTTAAGGTTATCTGAGTCGTGACGGCCTCGATTACCGGGAGAACGAGAGGAATTATCACTAGTTCCGGAGATAATGATCATTCGGTTTAAGTTCGGGACCGTTGGCCATGTGCACTTTTAGTCTTATAGAATCACCTGTTATCCGAGTGTACATCGTTGGCCTCGGCCAAACCAAGTCCGTTACCTTACGAAGATCGACCTACTTTGGCCCAAAATATTTCCTCGTTGTTTCTCGGGATCGGTGTCCAATTCACGATCAGGTCCTTGATCCACGTACCGTTATCCTAGTTAGCCATTCTCATCTGGTCGATAAGTGATCAGCTTCGGGCGAGACTTACGAAAATGAAATAATAGATAAGACTCGTTTTATTGATTTCCGGAAATTGAGTCGAAATTCATGATGTTACAGTGCTATCCTTATTCTCATATTGTTTTATGTCCGGGTATTATTATTATTTGTTCTGCTTCCGCTTGTGTATGAATCTTTGTCTTGGGTAATGGGTCGGCGACGTGTCCTGGGACATCGCACTCAAATCGACCAAGAGGAAGGATGTGACGCGCCACAGAGGGCGCGGGGCGTGACGTTATCACTCCAGGCTTCGACCGTATTGGATCGAGCTAACCTTACTCTGATACCAAAAATCCAGCCGGGATGTCACGCCCCGCACTCTCTGCAGCGCGCCGCATCCCTCCTCTTGGTCAATTTGAGTGTGCGTCTCAGGACGCGTCGCCGACCCAACACCTAACACAGAGAATCATACACAAGCGGAAGCAGAACAAATAGTAATACCCGGACAGAAAACAATATGATAACAAGGATATCACAACAGAAATTACTGATTACAAAATATACACTTTTATACATATAGGGAAACCTTTACAATATCCTTTTTCAGCCAAAATATACAACTCCAGGTACAACAGCAATAACACGTAACAACCACCACACTAGCCAAAAGGGAGAGGCGGCCAGGGAGAACTATTGACAAAAAGGGGAAAGGAGGACTAAATCCAAAAGGTGTCAATTTTCGCTAAATTGGAAGGGAATCTATCCTAAGGCTCCTAGTCGGGGTCTGAACTCGACGTCTCTGAAGAACTCTCGAACAGCTCCCGGTCCTCATCTGAACTCACCGCCTCAGACTCGGTCTCCATCTCTGGGTCCTCATCTACCCCCATCGGCTCCACTGCCTCCACGTCCATCGGCTCCGGGGCAGATCCACAATCTCAGGCTCAAAGTCCACACCTCCTAACTCCTCATCCTCCTCTCCTCGCTCAAGTCCCTCGTCTATGTCCCAGCTCACATCCATCTCCGAGTCGGGGTCAACCACATCTCCGTTAGGGCATTATGAATCTAGCTCACCCTCCCCGTTGAACAGAATATCCATAGAACGGAGGGGCCCGTACTCCTCCCCAAAACGGTCTCTAAAACACCAGGCCACGTACTCATGGGTCTCAAAATGTGTGGCTTCTACATCTACCCAGACTAAAGTGTAATGCCTAAGATACATTTCCCCATTCCCTATGGGGTGAACCGACATGGTGTGCTCAAGGTGCTGCAGAATCCCATGTCGTACCGGTGCATCTGGCACCTCCGGCATTGTCAGGGTCTGGGGTCTGAAAAGTTGGGTTATTCGATCGTAAGACGAATCTCAACAAGTAAAAACCCACTAAACCTAAACTAGGCTAACATGCACCTCCTGACGGGAGCAAAACTCAATCAAATAACAACCACTGACCTAGGCCATCGGGCCCAGATCGTACTTACCGATGACCCTACATGTTAGGCAATTTGAAGTAATAATCAAGCACATACTTGGGCATACACAGTCACACGTGCGTCATACGCATGCTCATGCTCCTTAATGTTCGTGCCACGTGCCATTCACCGAATCTTGCATACCCTCACACAATCCATGCATTCTTATGTATGCCAATGCATCAATGTGGTACAAGCGCTCGTATTTGGATTATAAGATGGAACCACTTAGGCACGTCCCATACCATGCCTAGAAATTCCACCACATAATCTAATACTTTACAGATTATCTTATTTCCACAGCCCACTGGCCCAAACTCATATACAACACTTCGTGGCCAGCGTAAAAACGCCCCCGGCTCAGTGTCTCTAGCCTGCTACAAAGTGCATGAGGCGCAACACCGATCTCCTTACGAACCAAGCCTGCTACAAAGTGCATGAGACTGATCGTCTTCCGGACACACCGGGCATCGTCTTGCTACAAAGTGCATGAAGACGGAACCGACCAGAAGGCCACGACCCGAAAGCCTTAAGTGATCACACGGCACATTGCCCATTTTTATCTGAACCCGGCGTCAAGCGCCTCGGGCAATTAAGGGTGATCACATGCTCATGGCAAATATGTATTCTCGCACAGATTTCATCACATGCCTCACACTCGGCACACACATAATGCACAGCCATGAATGTTCATACTCGGGCAATATGGAATGCATAGGAGCACCAATCATTACATAAGCATAAATCCGATCAATCATCGAATAATGATCTCAAACAAATCATCTCATAACGTGCTCAATTGCCCAATTCACACTCCGCACATTTCGATCACATGATCGCACGACGTGGCAATGTATAATTAAACACCATAGCACACAATTCACCCCAAATTGAATACCACAACTAACCAATCGAACACCCGGGCAATCCCAGCACCTCAATCAAGTTAATCCATCAACTTGTCGACACTTAATTCCTTACTTTCCAACACGGACAGCCACTAATTTAGCCTTGCTCCAGCCTCTATTCCACTTCAATTTCCTCAAGACCATCCATAAATGTCATCTCGGTTCTTACCAATCAAGAAATAATCCCAAAATCACCCTTAATCATATTAATGAGTACTAACGACACCCTAAACCTGATCTAGAGGGCATTATTGTCCTAATTAGGGTTTAGTGGGTTTTACCCACCTAAACTCGAATCAGGACGACGGGGAACGGCGGCCAACTACCGGTGAACGGTAAATCGGCGGCAGAATTCCCAATGAGTGGCGGCGATGGTGGCGAGCGGCAGCTCACGGTGCACGGCGGTGCTCACGGTGAACGGCGGCCTCCAAGCGGCTGGGAGAGAGGAATGAGGGTCGGTGACGGTGGCTGTGGTGGTCGGCGTGGACGGACGGTGGCAGAGGACGACTCCGGCGGTCACACGGCCGAGAGGAGAGAAAGAGCACAAGACGAGAGAGAGTGGCGGTGAAGGGGTGAGGCAGCAGTGAAGGCGGTGTCACGGCGGCACGAGCAGTGGTGATGTGCAGCCGGCATGAGGGCGGCGACGAACCGGCGGAGGGGAGTGGCGGCCGGCGTGGAAGAGAGGAAATGGAGAGGAAGAGAGAGTGTCTTTGGCTTGCTCAAGAAGAAATGAGGAGAGAGAGAGGGAAGGTGATGGCTTAATAGTGGGAGTTGGTGGGAGTGGGTGACAAGTGTCACTATCCTAGGCACTTAGACTTGTCTACCCCTTGATCCAATGGCCAATATTCATTCTCCACCAATAATTGAAGGGGTAAATGGTCATTTCTCCATTCCACTAATGGCCTTATCTCTTATCCATAAAAACCAATTAATTTGCCCCCTTAAAACTCCAAAATTCGGAACACTAATTAGGGCTTAGGGGCAAAGTTGTCATTTGTCCGATTCCGGGCCGAAATTCCATTTTTCAACCGAACTAACCCTCTATATAAATGGCCACTATATTTTGACGTCGTCCAAGCGAAACTAGTCCTGAAAGCCCTCGAAAATCGATCTCGAAGTCCGGACCAAATTTCACGATCAAACTAATTAAATCTCAATTGTCGAATCTCTTACTAACGAGCGGCTGTTTAGGGGTTATGCGTATCGAACAAAGGTTATCTGAGTCACGACGGCCTCGATCACCGGGAAAACGAGAGGAATTATCACTAGTTCTTGAGATCACGATCATTCGATTTAAGTTCGGGACCGGTTAGCCACGTGCACTTTCGGTCTTACAGAATCACTTGCTATCCGATCGTACATTGTTGGTCTCGGCCAAACCGAGTCCGTTACCTTCCGAAGATCGGCCTGCGTTGGCCCAAAATATTTCCTCGTCTTTTCTTGGAATCGGTGTCCAATTCATGATCGAGTCCTTAGTCCACGTACCGTTATCCTAGTTAGCCACTCCTATTTGGTCAATATCCCATGAGTGATCAGCTCTGGGCAAGATTTACGAAAATGAAATAATAGATAAGACTCGTTTTATTGATTTCCGGAAATTGAGTCGAAATTCAGGATGTTACAAGGTGTGCGTCGATGAGTGCAAGCATGTGCATGGCATGTGTTCATGGCCAAGTGATATTGTGTATGTGCCATAATTGGTTTCTATATTGCATTTGTTATTATTATGTGCCTAACCTGCAGGGCAGATTACGTGTTTGATTTGGGCTGAGGGCCTAAGTCGTACAATTTCTAGATTGTATGTTTGATTAGTGCTTGTCTGAATGTACATGTTAGCCTAGTTTAGATTTAGGGGGCTTACTCGCTGAGATTTATTTTCGCTGTGGTTCAAACCCAACATTTCAAACCCCCAACCTTTGAGGATGGCAGGAATACCACTTCGTTTTAGGATCCCGGACCGTATAGACCGTTCGATGACCGAGTACCTTGGTTGGAACGGGGAGACCTATATTAGATTTTATACTATCGTTTGGGTTGATGAGGGTAGGCCACAGCTCAAGGCCCATCTTCTACGGACCCCTTAAGACGTTCGACATTCCGTTTGATGGATTAGGCCAGTGGGACCCGCATCCTGCTGATGGGGAGTTAGCGAGCCCCGACCCGGCGTCTGAGACAGATTCTAATCCCCGGCCAATCATCTTCGAGTCCGACATGAATTCTGATCGCGACAAAGAGGAGCCCATGGAGTGGGAGTCTGATCCTGAGTCGGAGCCGATGGAGCTGGAGTTCGAGCCGGAGGATGATCCCAAGGAAGAGCCATTGGAGGTCGAGTCTGAGCTTGAGTCTATGGTTTCTGAGTTCGAGTCGTCTAATGATTCATCCGAGTCTTCAAAATCCGACCCGGATTGAGTACCCTAGGGGTTAGCTTGACCATAGCTAGGGTTTAGGGCCAACACTTTTTTGTATGAGCCCTTATTAGATCTAGTTCTTGATCGCCCCGAGCAACGTATGCCTTTTCTGTTATAGTGGCTTGCTGACCCGTTTTGATTTCTGTATATTTATGTTCTTAATGGATATTGTAAATTCTCCTTTGTTTAATGTAAGTATGTGTTTTTGGTGTTTGTTGCTATTCTAGGTCATGTTTATTTATGTACAGGTGTTTGATCGTTTCCGCATATGTATTGTTCTCTGATTTGTTTTTGGGGTCGGCGTCGCACTAATCCGACCGAGGAAGTGGTTATCGTGCACCGTATGGTTCTAGGTGTGACAGCTGGTTTCGGTTAGGGGTGATGGTGACCGAAAATGAGAACGAATGAGGGAGAGAAAGAGGGTGGTGGTAGTGATGAGTAGCATCAGCGATCGGCGGCAATTTCGGCGACTAAACGATGGCTGGAGTGGTTAAGTTGGTCATGGCAAGATGGAGGGGGAGAGGCTCAACCGAATGAGAGCAAGGGGGAGAGAGAGAGAGAGAGAGAGAGAGAGAGAGAGAGAGAGAGAGAGAGAGAGACTTAATCATCTACTGACCCCACTAACTCACAAAACCCCACCACCAACCCCACCATCATCCAAGGGCCTAGAATCCATCTTGTTCCCCACTCCAAGATCTAATGGCTCACATATTTTCTCTCACTAATTTCACAAAAATAACAAATGGCAAGCAAAATAAATAAGCAAGGAAAAGGAGGGGTAGAATGGTCCATTAATTTCGGCCATAGAGGGAAAACATCAATGTCCAATTTATCCTTCAACCTTTCAAATGAATTCAAATATCTTCGGGGGTAAAATGGTCTTTTTCAATATCTAGTCCAAATTACACTTTTCCGATAAATCCGAGTAATCCAATTGTTGGTCACGCTTGACAAGACGACATTCGATAAATTTTAGTGGAATCTTGAAAGTTCGACATCCCATTTCGAATTCTAATTCATGGTTGAAACCAATCAATCGCGACTATAGTGTATCTCAAACTAACGGGCGACATTTAGGAGTTACGCGTGTCGACCCATGGCTGATTCAATATTGAGCCACATCTAAGCTTACTCAAGCCATGGTAACCTCAGTTGTCATGTAATTGTAAGGGTTAATCACTAGTTTCAATTGATACAATCATTCATATTAGGTTTAGGATCGTTCGAAATTCATACAATGGTCAAGTGGAATCACCCGCGATCCAATTATACAACATTTGCGAATCGTTCCATAACCATCATTGGATCGGCTTATAATGGCCCAAAATATCTCATCGTCAATATTTATGGTCGAAATGCGGATTCACGGCCATGTTCTTAGGTCCACGTACTTGATTCCTAGCTAACCATTCCCTAATGGTTAGTGTTATCAAGAGTGATCAATTCCAAGTGAGATCTAATTAAAAGTGCATCGAAGATATATTTATTTCATAAATCCCAAAAATGGGTCGAATTTCAGAATGCCACATTGTTAGTTGCTTGTTTGATGATTGCTTACATATCTGCAAAATCGTGCTTGTTGAGTTCGTATGCTTCTATGAATGATTTGGGCTTGAGAACGTCAAATCTTGAAAAATATCTAGCTAGTGAATCAAATTTGATATCCTAAGCTTTGATTTGATAGGTTGTATGTCAAAATTGAACATCATTTGCTATGATAAATAGTTTTTGTGATTTCAAGTCAAAATCTGAAAATGATGCTTTCTGTTCAGTGATAATCTGTCCTTGATTGACCTTGTCTGGTTCTACGATTTTTCTGATATTTTGTGTTCATAATCTGGGAAAAGTGTCTTCATGAAATTTGTAGACCACATCCTATCTTTCTAACATCAAAAGACGTTTTGAAACTGTGTTTTTTGTGGACAAGTTTTATTTTGCAAATTTGAGGTAGTTTGAGGCCTTTTTTGCAAAAAATTAAAACTTAAAAGTTGTTCATTGGGGCCTTAATTTGAGAAATGGAAAGTTTGAGGATCGAATGGCAATATTTAAGAAGCCAATTTGGCCAAAATTACAAATTTGTCCTTGAAAACTATTTTACAACCGAGTCCCAGGTAGAAACTGATTACTAGGAAAAATCATAGGGTTTTTAGCAGGCAAAAGGACACTATAAGTGTCATAAATTGTGTACGGAGATCACTTTGATGCCATAACTTTTTTTCGAATTACTTTGGTGCCAAGTCAGAGGAAAAACGATCACTTAACTGTCATAAGTTTTTTTTAGATTACTTCAGTGCTAAAATTTTTGAAAAACTATCACTTAAGTGCTAAAATTTTTAAAAAAACGATCATTTAAGTGCTAAAATTTTTTAAAAACGATCACTTAAATGCCAATCTCCAACGAGCCACGTCAGCTTCAGAAATTAAACGATCACTTAAGTGCCAATCTCCAACGAGCCACATCAGCTTCAGAAATTAATAAAAAAAAATGGCACATCAGATTTCCGACGAAAAATTATGTACGGCATCGGAGTTGGTACTTAAGTGATCGTTTTTCAAAAATTTTAGCACTGAAATGATCCAAAAAAAAACTTATGACACCAAAATGAGCACCATACACAAGTTATGCCACTTATAGTGTTATTTTGCCGTTTTTAGCAAAATGTTAAAACACAAAAGTTGTTCATTATGACTTTTTCCAAATCCCTATAAATTTGATGCGTTTTTTTTTTTTTGTCATTTGATATTTTTCTTGCATTTTTTAAATCGCAGCTGCAACTAAGTCGAGTCTGGGGTATCTGGGTTGATTCACATTTTGTGGGAAAACTGAGTTAGAACCGGTCTGAATGGTCTTCATGAACTTTGAACCTCACATCCGAAGCTTACATGTCGATCGGACTTCATTTGTTAAACTAATTGAGTCTAAATAGAATATGTTTAAAATTTGAATTTTAATTGAATAAGTGATCCTCAAGAGGCTCACTTCCCCTTTATGTGATTGATTGAGAAATAAGGTCACTTGGCCTGATTCTTGCTCAATTCCTTATTTATTCATGTATTTGCTAGATGAATGTTTAGGTTCGATGCATGTTTGATGGGTACCTTATAGTAGACCCCTAGAACCGACTTTAACGGTTAAGTAACATCGATCATCGTTTTGTGAATGCAAATAGTGGTCGATTATCATTAACGATCAATCAATCAATCTTAGTCAATTAGGTGGTTGGGTAACCAAGCGGCTGCAACAAAGTCGAGTATGGGGTATCTGGGTTGATTCACATTTTGTGGGAAAACTGAGTTAGAACCGGTCTGAATGGTCTTCATGAACTTTGAACCTCACATCCGAAGCTTACATGTCAATCGGACTTCATTTGTTGAACTAATTGAGTCTAAATAGAATCTGTTTAAAATTTGAATTTTAATTGAATAAGTTATCCTTAAGAGGCTCACTTCCCTTTTATGTGATTGATTGAGAAATAAGGTCACTTGGCCTGATTCTTGCTCAATTCCTTATTTATTCATGTATTTGCTAGATGAATGTTTAGGTTCGATGCATGTTCGGTGGGTACTTTATAGTGGACCCTTAGAACCGACTTTAAGGGTTAAGTAATATCGATTATCATTTTGTAAATGCAAATAGTGGTCGATTATCATTAATGATCAATCAATCAATCTTAGTCAATTAGGTGGTTGGGTAACCAAAATGCAGGAAAGGCAAAGGTTGAGCTCGAGGCCAATTCAATGCTTTGATGAATGGATGTCATCGCCTTGCTTTGATTGTATGCTTGCACATTACTTATTCGGAATGTTTGAGTTTAATAAAAACTGACACTACCCAAGCAATCTATGGAGAAGGTGGTCGAGACCCCTGAAAATGGAGATTGAAGACCGATGTTCAATCCGGTCTCATCTTGTACCAATTCATGTCACTTGATCATATCTCGAGTTTTCAATTTATTTTATCATAAACACCCGAACAGTTGCGGGTTTTTCTTTTTTTGTACTTAGATTAGCTTGCCTTTCAATTTTATTGAGTGTTTACTTTATGCCCCATGTTTCCAATACATTGCTTGTTAATTTTCAATTTTCTTAAGAAAAATAGTTTGGAGTCTTAAATGAAAAAAACACAAAAACAAGATGCATGGAAACTTAGTGGATTAAGACTTTAGCGTGAAAATGATAAAAACAAATGCATGACCACGTTAGATAACAACCAAACAATTTAGTGATACGAAAAGGGCGTTAGTGGAAACATTAACATAACCTAGTTCCTATGCCTAGACATCTTTGGTTTTGTAGAAATTGAAATAAATTTCCCATGTTTCGATTGGGTATTCTAGCTGACCCCCGCCAAAGGCTAGTGGTGACTTCTAATTGATAAAAAACATAAAAATGATCCAATGTCACACGAGATATGGACTGAGGGAGAGTCTACATTCGTGATTGATGGATCTTATGGATAAACTTAAAGATGACGCTTTTTGAGCCGCCTTTGGGCATGTGTCATTCGGAATGTCTTCATGAACAATTACCTCTATACCTCACTTCTTTGAAGCAGCCCTTGAAAGGTAAGTCGAGACAAGCTTTTGTAAAAGAGCCCTTTGTTTATGTGAAATTATGCAATTTGTTCCGAGGACTCAATTTGTACGAGTTTCATAGGCAAATTCCGACTTTGATCTGATTCATTCAAATTGACCGACTTATCCTTAATAGAATTTAACATAATTAAGAAAAATCATTGAACACAGAAAGGTCGGAGGAACTTCATATTCCAGTTTTCTGTTTCAGTCTTCAATCATGCATTCAAGTTATTCAAGTTCTTTTAAGGCCATATTTAACCTCATCCAAAATCATTTCCATCAACTATAAGCAATCTTCAATCTCATCACATGAACATTCAAAGTTGAACATCAAAGTTGATCATCAATCACCTAAGACATAAATCTAACATGCTGGAAATAATTATCAAATCGCTTCGAAACTAGTTCAAATCAACATGCGATTTATTTAAGTAAATATTCAACTTCAAACACATGCTTGATATCCTATATAGAGGATTTGACCGAGACATGCAAGGAGGAAACTCAACATGCAATTTCAATCAATCACTTCAACCAATTATGATTCTAAGGAAAATTAAACTAAACATGTAAATTCTAAGTAAGATTATCATGTAATCACTATGATCAACCTTGATATCAACATGCATAGGTCTCAGCCAAATGAGGAATGTTATACCAAACTTTCCTAATTATGCAATCAACTAGGGATTCATCAAACTAAACTAGTTCTAACCTATATTTTCAGTCCGATTTCAATTCAATCCTATCACATCCTAGCCTTCATTGATCTTAGATCAAAGAAATACCTTGATTTTATACTATGAATCAACTTTGCTTCATTAGATAATCGTTTAGGATAATCAAGCAAAGTTATGGAGTTCCTACGTCGATTAGCCAGACTGGTGAGCAATGGAAGATTTTGGCCAATCCACGAGCTTCCGACGACAATTTCGACTATCAACCACCATGCAAACACCAAGGAAACCGAGGGGAGCTGGTTCATCGAGGAGGAATAGGCAATCAACCAGAATTCGTTGGAATCTGGCAAGGAATAGGTATTGTCGTGGAGCGCGTCTTAACAAGGAAGAGGAGTCCGGCCAATTTCAGTGACTTCCAGCCACAATTGGAGGAGTTTCAACCACCACCACTTTGGAAAGATGCAAAGGAAGGGAGTCGCACGATGTGATCGAAAAGGGAAGTCTGGCGGCAAGCTGGAATGAATTGAAGTCCTTAGAGAGAGATTTAAATGTGTATAATCTAAAAATGAACTGAAGATTATAGACAGGAGAGAGAAAATACTACATATATTTTTTCATTTTGGAAGGAGATTCGAATTCCCTTTGAATTTGGACCCTTTGATCAATCTTAGGGGTTGATATTGAACCCTAATGGTTAAGCAAGCTTCCTATTGGCTGAAAATAATCACCTGGATCAATGACATGTCACCATGGATGACCAAGATTAATTGCTCAATGAATGGCTAATATTAGACCTTGAATGATATGGCTAAAAGAATTTTGCTAATTTTGCTAATGACAATTTGATAATTCTTGGAGTGTGAGGAGAGAGGGTTCGACCGGCTTGGTCAGGTTGAGTGGCTAGCATGTTCGTCGGCATAATAGCCTATCCAACAGGGTTCAACCGAAATCACTCGGGTCAACCCGGTCCGACTAGGTTGGCTCGGGGTTCTCCGAGTCCAATTATTCAATTTTGCTTCTCATTTTGTTCAATTATTGAGGATTGTCTCAATGTGCCAGATCAAATTGAATCCAATTGGGTCGAATTGGTTCGAATCGGATTGGCTCAGTTTAACTAGATTGACTCATGACATTTTAATTGCACTACTTACCCTTCAAACTGCTCTATGAACTAGACCATGATATATAATTGACATTCAATTGATCAAATTGGACCTCAATTAATAAAATTGGACGTTAGTCTAATATGGGTCAAAACAAATTGGGTTAATCGGAACAATATGTCTTGAATTTTGTTAATCAATGTCCACTAATTTAGTAAAAAATGAGCCATATTATTGTGATTTTATTTAAATTGACATCAGAATTGAGTAATTGGACTCAATCAGACTCAAATTGGGCTAATCGGCATTACTCTCATAAGGATAGATTGGGACCCTAATTAGGGCTAAAATTGGGGAAATTTGCCTCTAGCTTAGAATTTTAAAATTGGCTTGACAATTGGATGAATTATGATTTCTAAAATCAAATGTCATGAAGGAATTTTTCCTAAAAACGACTAGAAAATAGTTAATTTTAAATTTAGCCAATCGGAAATTGAAATTCTTGATTTGGGGAAAAGCTGATTTTCTGATCGATTTTTGTAAAATTGATGAATTAGAAGTCTAATTAAGCTAAAAATGACTTATTTTAAAGGATTTTTTTAATGCTTTAATTGTTTTTAAAAGACTTGATCAAGAGTTGACTTTAGTGATTGAACAAAAAGTCAACTTTAAAGAATTCCTTGGATTATTGGTAAAATCAATGTCTTGGTTTAGAAAGAACATAGTGGAACTTGAAATTTTTTGAAAAACAGCCCTGTCGCGATTAGGAACCTTAATGTGGAGTTTTTACATTTATATGACTTGTTGATTAAAAATCAGATGTCAAAACTTGTGGGCAATTATCAAGCGCCAATTTAGAGCCCATATCCATCTTTCAAAAATAGTGCCAATTTGCCTGATTCAAATCCAATTAAGCCAAATCAACTCAATTCCAATGTCAATTTTCGTAAAATCATGGCAATTCGAGGTAATTTGGCCGAAATGAGAAATTGGGATTGGCAGGTCAGGCCAAGTTATCCCAATTAACCGAACATAGTTCAACCCACTTGGGCCGAAGCCCAATTTGGCCAATTGGACCCAAATCGACTTGACCCTTTGGGCCAATCCTTAATTGGGCTTGTTCAACCTATTTAGCAAAGACATCAAACCCAATTAGAAAAATTAAGAGCCAATTTGACAATCGGAGGATCCCGGGTCAACCTAGGCCAAAAATATCAAGCATGGCCGGCCCCCCTTCTTCACATTTCAAAAATTACCAAAATGCCATTAGCCTTAATTACCAAATTGCCCTTGCCAAGTCATCAATTTGCCAAAGAGCAAATCATGGCCATTCATTCCAATCCAATCCTAGCCATCAACATTGCCAAGTCATCTATCCATGTGACCAAATTTCAGCCAATGAAGCTACCTTAACCATTAAGGGTTTAATATCAACCATATGATTTATCTAAGGGATGAGATTTGGTCTTAAATTAAAGATTTCCTTCCAAAGTTTGTGAGCAAAAACCTCGCTCTCTTTCTTCCCTGCCAATGGCCGCCCCCCCTCTCTGTTCTCTATCTTTATATTTTTCTTTAAACAATTCTCTCTCCCTCTCTAGCTGTTCTCCATGTCGGAGCTCTCTCACCGCCGGTTCTTCGCAGATGTAAGAGTAGTCAGAAGAACTGAAGGGGTGGAAATTAAAATTGTTGAATTGAATTCAAGGAACAATCGATGGAAATGTTAAAATAGGGAAATGCCCCTCGGAACAGGCAAAGGAGAACGACTTAGCAATCGACACTCGACACAATCGGGAAAATGAGGCTGAAGACTCAATTTGTCATATATCGAAATAGAGTACGAACTTGATTAGAGAAAATGGATGGGAAATACAATGCAATCCAAGCTTGAAGCAGCGAAAAGAAGACAAAGAAGGTACTGGATGCGTAGACAAAGAAGCATGTGTAATACCTTTGTACAAAGCAGTGAGAATGCGTGGGCCTATGGTAATCGATGCACCTTTTGCCAAACTAGAGCCAATTCCAGGTGGTCCTTGGAAGTGTAGAGAAGGGTGAAAGAAAACATACTTTGAAAGCCAAAATACCAAGAAGACCACATGCTCGACATCGGTAACAGCACCAGACGCTCGATGAAATCAAACGTGAATTGTGTTTTAAGACCGAAGACAAATGAAGAAGTAAGATAAAAATCAAATCTTAGGGGCCATTGAAGCGGCAATGTTGAGAGCAAGCGAAACTTAAAGGCCAAGGGTTCCAGATCAAAAGAGGGTTAGGGTTTAAGACTGAAGACAAATGAAGAAGTAAGATAAAAATCAAATCTTGGCCAAATATATACTTTCCGAAAATGGGTGACAATTTAGAGGGTGACGATCCATTAAGAAATGATTCGAAATGATGGCAATTCATGAATCATGTTGATTGTGGCAATGTGTCAAGACGCTACTAGGTAGCGGCTGCCCACTGAGTACAAAGCATTAGAGGTACAATATGCACCCTAGTACTACTCATGGAACAGAAACCCGTATATTCAAGTATCTCTTTTTTAAAAGGAATTAAAATTACTTTTAAATATTTTCAAACTTTTAATTCATTTAAAACTGAGCATATGTTTGCACCAAAAATTGACCAGGTCATCGATATAGATAGTCACGTAATTAGAGTGTTGGTTATTATTAAGCATGTGACCCATTGTCTATGACTATAAGGATTATTATGATTGTTGATGTACATTGATGAGCAATGATCAATTGTCGATATACGACAATTGTGGTTAGCCACAAGGGTATCAATTAGAAGGGGCAATGTGATTGAGGTAATAAGAAAAAGTTGGATGCCTAGAGGGCATCAGGATACAGTTTTATGTTTGAAGTCACTAGAGAGTGACACAATGAAGTCTAGGAAGTCATGGATTAACCAAAATGTGATTTGAAGGGAGTAACCGCTTGAAGACAAGATCATGGCATTGTGAGAGCATTAGACACAAGATTTTCAAAGATAAGGGAATATGGCTACAACTGCAAAAGAACTGCTCAAAAACGGTTATGACACAAACACTACATATATCATCGTTTGACTACTGGAGATATGGGTAGGCAAGTGATTAGAGAGTAGGTCATTATTAAGCACATGACCCATTGTTGACAACCATAAAGATTATTATTGATATTGATGTACATCGATGAGTTCTAATTAGTTGTCGATATATGACAATGTATAGTTAGCTACAAGGGTATCGATCAGTAGGGATGACGAATTGCCATTTGAGGTATCAAGAGAAAGTCAGATGTCTAGAGAGAGTCAGGGTATAGTTATGAGTTTGAAGTCACTAGACAGTGAGGCAATGAACTCTAGGAAGTCGTGGAGTAACCAAAATGCGATTTGAAGGGAGCAACCACTTGAAGACAAGACCATGGCATTGTGAGAGCATGGGCACAAGATTTTTGGAGATGAGATAACATGGCTATAATTGCAAGAGAACTGTCAGAGACATTTATGGCACAACCATTATAAATACCATCGTTCGTCTTTTAGATTTCCCCCCTTCCCGATCCCCTGCATACAAACAAACAAATTTCTTTTCTTTTAGTTTTCTTTACTTTCCTACATTGTAGTTTTAGTTTCTAGATTCACGTCATCAATTAAATTCAAGTATGTTTCTTAGTTGTAGTTTCCATATCCACGCCATCAATTAAATTCGAGCGTAATTCTTAGTTGTAGTTATCATATCCACGTCGTAGATTGAATTCCGACATGCATCTTTATCCTAGGTTTCACATTCTTGATTAAATTCTGATGTTGTATCTTTATGTTCTCGAGATTTGTCATCGATTAAATTTTGACATAGTTTGTTTATATTCAGTTCCATTGAAGTGAATATATTTTTTAAATTTTGTCGTCCATTAAATTTTGGCACTGTTTATATATGTACAGTTTTGTTTAAAGTAAAATTTTAAATTTTCTTGTTTACATTTGATACTTTCTATCTAGAGCCGCCATAAACCCTATCTCCTCTACTAAAAACCAAACAATAACTTTTGGTGAAAGACAATTCGCTACCGAATCTAATTCGCATGAAATAGCAGATACAATTTCCATTTTTTTCTTTCCGGGTACTTTATTCGGGTTGGCTTTTATTTACGAGTTCAAACTTAAGACATATTTTCAACCTACAATGTATTTATCGAAGCTCTGTTTTGGCAGGTGTAACACTTATGGCGTGGAGGCTATAAGTAACTTGCTTTCTATTCTCGTTGCTACCAGAAAGGATGTTCCCGATGCTGGGTGTTTAAGGATTTTGTTAAATTGTTTTGCTCGGAGCAATTACTTGAGAAGGTGGGAACGGATCGTTTAGCTCTCGAGAATCGCATATAGGACAAGGGAGTTGATGCTTGTGGATTAAAGCCTCACTTCTTCCGTTAAGAGCTTTAAGCGCATCTGGTTGGGAAGCTTGGAGGGTCTGAACTAAGTGCGCTAGGGGAGACGCACATGTGAGCAGGAGTATTGCTGTCGTTAACGTGGGTTTGAGAACTCTTACGCACGTTGCCGCTCGACTTCCTTGGTGGCATCACCTCTGCGCAGTCGCTTCCTCCCCAGTGGAGTCCCCAATATGTTGAGGACATTTGATCTTGAAGTCCCTTAACCTTGCGGAAGGGTTAGTGTCACGTAGAAATAACACTGTAGACGGGATGAAATGAAGAGGGCGTGAAAGGGGAAACATGCAATTCTAATCGACCTGGATGTCAGGTTATAGGTGAGGAATGATGAGTCACTTATTGGAGAGTTTTCTCTGTGGTTTGTTGCTGAGTTCATCAGGAGTGCTAAAGGCTAGATGTTCAGATATTAGAAGATCCCCATAGTGAGTGAAATGATAGAGTATATGTATTCAAAATATCAAAAGTATTGATTGGTAGAATTATGCTATGGGACAGTCCCGACATATGTGTCAAGGGACACAGGACAATCATGGACCCTTGCTTGTCAAGGGGATATTGGCAGACACCAAGCCCAACTAGAAAGGGTAAGTGAGTAGCCAAATCTATAACGACCCCTGCTTCAAGTCCCATAAGCCCAAAAACTCTACAGCAACTTTGAATGAACAAGAATAATCTAGGCTGGATGGTGCCACTTTTCACCGGTCATTCTTGCATGAAACAAATATCCAACCAATTTCCGATAATGACATCTATTAGTAAATTCAAAAAATTATATAAATAAGCTAATATATTTGTATGAATCTACAAACATGACTGTATGAATTGTAAGTAGAATGCTTTTCCTCTACGTGAATCTTTGCAAAGTTCAAAAAAATAAAATAAAATATAAGCCTTTGCCTTTTCTTCTTGTTTCAAATTCACTCTTTTCTTGTTTTATTTTTATTCTTCTAGATTTTCCTTTTATTTAGCCAATAAAGCGGACACAAAAGTTGCCTCATGTTTAAAAAATTGGAGAAGGCAGAGTCTATACATATATTAATAATAAAAATGATAAGTGCACTGGAAATCTTAAAACTTATTATAAAAGTGCAATTGGGTTCTAAAACTTTTAAAAAGTGTAATTAAATCTTAAAACTTGTCAAATTGATACAATCAACTCCTTTCGTTAACTCTAGCCCTCGCTTAATTTTTATTTGTATTATTTGGTTTTTTTTTTAAATTTTAGATTATTTTTAATATAATTTAAATGAAATTTTGGTTAAAAAAACATACTTGAACCAAAAAAGACATGATTTTAATCTTATGCTTCATGTTTTATCCATGTTAGCGTCACATAGGAGTGAGAAAACGAAAAAAACAAAGTCAATTTTACATTTTTCGTTAGTTAAGTTGGACGGAATTAATAGAAGAACTTTGTTGTACCAATTTGATAAGTTTTATAAATTGATTGTTCTTTTTGAAAGTTTTAAATTCAATTGTACTTTTGTGATAAGTTTTAGGACCGTTCACTACACTAATCCCATAATAATCATAAGAAACCTAGCTTTTGGATTTTAAGAAATGCATGTAATAAATTTTGACATATGATTGCGATCTCGTAGGATTCACAGAGTTTTACATTTAAAAAGAGTAGAAAATAATTGATTTAAATTTCCAGTATAATAATTAAATTAACATATAGTAAAAAAGAATTGCGCACTTGAAATCTATGAATTGTGATTTATTCATCTTTGAAAATTAAAGTTTGTACATCTTGACAATGTCATCTCGTGGATAATGTCCCTATATAGCGTCCCCGTGAAGAAAATATTTATTTGAAGTGAAACCACAAGTTGCTTTGCAATTTCAAGTGAAACCGTAAGTGTTCCTCACAGTATTAACTTTATTAGAGATTGGTGCTTATTTCAATGAATTTTGTCAATGCGAATTGATACTAGGATGACATTGAAAATATTAAAATAATTCATTGATGTAATTGAATGAATCGAAAGTTAAAAGACTCTATGGATAAAAAACTCAAGAATTTAATTGGTGAATTAAAAGTTCACAAACAACATTGAACAACAAAAATTAAAATATGACAAGCGGTGGACAATGGAACGAAGTTGTTAGCCCCTAATATCGATCATTCATCCACGTATATTTACTTTGACATAACTCGATGCGAAGAAGGTTAGTGAAATGCTAACAAAATCTCTCTCAATTGAAGACTGACCTTGTTGAACTTTAATGCTATTTTTTTGTACTCTTATGTTATGTGCGGCGATTTATACAACACAAGGTGATGATGGGAAACGTTTCTTTCTAAGCACATCATGTGAATTAAGTGAGAATTTGTTAATTAAAAGCACAAATAAGAATAGCATGTGCATATAATATCAAAGCACTCTTCTTCTTTACCCTAAATTTAAAGAATTTTTTTTTAACAAATTCAAACTTGCAGCTCTACTAATCCTTACTGATACATAATGAAACGCCCCATCAATGTACATAGGGTAAAGCTCCACAGGATGGCATGGGCTCCAACGTCAATATTAGTAGGTGATGCGGTGATTTGAACACGGGATGTGTAAGCTCGAATCCAAGCAATAAACAACTAAACCAATCCAACCCTTGGGGGTCAAAATTTATGTATCTATGTATAGACAGACAGCTTAGAGACAGATGGGCAGTGCACCGAGTTATGAATAATAACAGAGAAAATGAAGCCCAGCTTTGCAACATATGTCCCATGTTCTTCTCTTTCCTTCTAAAGTAGAAAGTATCAATGTATGAATACCACAACCTCAATAAACTCAAAGCGTTCTAACGTTGATTAGCAGCAAAGCCTTGGTGAACCTTCATGACCAATTTCTGCCCGTCAACTTAGAGATGGTCAGATCTGCACCTCCAAAACCATCCATAACTGCCTTAGCTGATGGAAACTCCGCTCTGGAAGTCAAACTGTGGGAAAGAAAACATAAAAATCAGGACAAGCAAAGACAGCTTCGTTTGAGAACTCATAACAAGGTGGGTTTTGTGGAAATGTATGTCCCCTCTGCACGTGCCCGGATATTCATTAGAGAAACTGTCTAGCAATGGACTTGAAATCAGAGAAGCAAGGACTCTATCTTCAATATCAAATTGGAATTCTAACTGATTTTTTACAATTATGATAGTAACCAAACATCAGTATTGCACAGCTATTCGCAGCATCAACCTAGTCCTAATGGCCCCTTAATTCCCTTGGTTTTCAAGCATCCACCACTACACTTCCACAGTAAATAGACAACTTATCTATAATGGCATCTTATATCTTCCCTAAGTGACAATTCTTTTCTTACGGTCTCAATTTTCCAGTAAGTAAATATCATCTCAAGGAATCAACAGAGCCTAGGAAAAGAGTGAAAACAAACTGCCCAAGGTCTTATCTTTGCAGCCTCGCACATGCCTTTTAGCATTCAGAATCACCCACTCTCTATAATGTTCTAGAGTACCAGTATCTCTAAACTCTCACGCTAAATTATTTTTAATTCAACACCATTAGTTTGTGGGAAAAAATGGTTTTCGTTGATGACCATTGTTCCGGAAGAAATCAATAAACAGTAGGGAATCATTGTTAAGACAGCCCACAATGTTTACTTCATCTGCATACACTCCAGATAAACCATTGGAGTTGGCAAACCTATCAACTTCCAAAGGTGCGATTGAGAGAGAGAGAGAGAGAGAGAGAGAGAGAGAGGTATCTGCGGTGCGTCAAATGGAGTTGTGCGAGTTGAAACACAAGCCAATGAGACTGTCCTGAGTTTGTGTGCCCATTGGGCACTCTGAGGGCACACACATATGAGAGAGGAGCAAAGAATAATATGTTGGAGTAAGGGATTGTTGTATTAGAATGCTCCCACCATTCTGATAATTAGACAATAAGGACAAGGTTTTACAAAGTTCATGATATCAGCTGTAGGGACTTAACTGGCAAAGACAAAACACATTAAAAATGAAGGGGAAAATTGCAAACTGCTTCTAAAAAGAATTGTCACAATTTCCAAATAAGTCCATAAAAGAAAGACTACTCATCACTCAAACTTTCACCAGAATTCAAGACTTCTTGCCCAGGTTATGAAGTTCGCATTTGCGGTGTGGCAAAGTCAAAATTCAGTACGGTATTCGGGCATATCTATACTATACACTAACACTCACAGTAATTAGAAATATATTCAAACAAAGGTTAAAATTTAGAAGAATTGAGATTGCACTGAAAATAGTGTTTTAGGGTTTAGTAAAACGATAATGTTCATTAAGAAGAAGACAACTGATGAGAAGGTGACTGGAAAGGCCTATTTATACACCAGACATAACAAGATCTCAACCTCCGATTGGACATAAAATTTCTAATCTCAGCCATCTGACCCAATTAAGAGTCACATGCCTATCGCATTACTAGCTATTAACATAACAGCATATAAGAAAAGACTAGATAAAGAAGAGACACTTAAACTCCTAAATAAAACTGTGCTGCTGCATCAGATACACTATCTAGCAAGTGCATCAGCAGTGGTTCTATTGGTAGACACATTGATGTGCATAAAAGAAATCTGAGAAACAGGAGGTGATTACCTGCTCCGTACAACAACACATGGCATACCGATTCTCTCAGCTGCAGTCACACCAGATTGACTTCCTGCTACAAGGATACATCTGCAGACTGGAACCCCCGCAAATTCGGCACCAGCACGCAATGCAACTACAATCTTCTCTAAGCTGAATCCCAAAGGTGCTACGAAATTAAAAAAACAGAAAACCACTCATCCACACCAATCATTTTGACTCTGAAAAATTCCACAGCACTTCAAGTAACTCGATATTTCCCGAGCTTCCTACATTTGAAGTTTCCTAGCATAGTTCTGTGAAAACTCAGAAATCATAAATGAATCCCTTGACTTCTTCACATAAATAAAAGCATATAATAGCAAAAGGTAGGCCCAGAACACACTGGTCAAACTTAGATTCTTGCCATGACACGGATAAATCACAAACCGATGGCATACTACTGCTAAAGAGAGTAATTTCTAAGTTGGAAACATTTATGCACTTTCTTCACAGATTGAAGTAACTTAAAAATTGTACCACTGGAAATGAGAAATAGATATCTCCACATTTTGAGCCACAGGAAAGCTAAACCAAGAAATCATACCATCCATCACTGTTCATTGGAAAATACAAGCTTGGGAGTAAAAAAGGCATGTGCACCATTTTACCTTTTGGATGAGGTGGTATCAATCTCTACACGCAATTTTAGCATGGAAGCAACCTCATTTGCTATTCTTTGTTTCTCTGCAGAAGCTGGTCAAGAAAAGGAGTCTTTTAGGACCCAGGCTTCTTAACTCTAAGATAAAATAGTAAAACATGGTGAAAAATGCTATCTAAGAGCACAGTAAATTTTCTTTCTCAGAGATTTTCTTTTATTGTTAGAGAATAAGAACTTGTTTGTGAAGAAGATATTTTATTCTCATTGTACGGCGTAATGCTCCCTTTTTATAGGGCTGTCAGTACCTAATTAACACTCCTAAACAACTGTTAATGACAGCAAACTACTAAAGAGACCGTCGTCCCCCAAAACATTCAAATGCTTCACATATTTTAAGTATAAAAATATAAGCAAAATAAAATGTATACCCGTTGCAACCTCTACTGCATAAGAAATTAAAAAATGGCAATCTTTATGCTTACATCATGCCAGTAGATTAATCAAAAAGATGTTCTGAATTACGTTTACTATATAGCTAGTCCACATCAATGTCGAAGTTGAAAGGAGAAGGAAAAGACCAAAGTGGATAAAGCTTCCCTTGCACTCAAATAAATGGCAATACACAAAATTATAGTGCACTGACATTGTCCATGGTTGGAAATATGTCTAAAGAGTAAATCAAAATAGTGTAGGTGAATATGAGGATATTGGCAATTTTTGTCAGGTAACTTTTTAGTAAAGTTAACAACAAAGTTACGAGTTTACCAATGTGAAAGTCAATAGAAATTTATCAACTCTCTTTCAAAATTTACCGGTGGCATCAAAATTTTCCCATTAAAATTAGTAACTTACACTGAAATTCGCTCAATGTGGTCAATTACCAACTAGTGTAAGAGTTAACAAATATCTTATTAAGTAAATTACTAATCTTCATTTGAGTAGGTTAAATAGTATTTTGGAATCATCAATTTGAGTGTGAACCCAATAGATTAACCTACTCAAATGAAGATTAGTAATTTTCTCAATGATTCAATCTGATCATTTTCCTCCATCGTTGGTGTTGTATGTGAAAATAAAGCTCTACATTAGTTGATCGTTTGTTGAACTTGCATGCACAATTTAAGGATAAAAAAAACGAGCAGAATTTAAGAAGGAAATAACAAGAAATAGCACAAAATCAATAACAGTAAAGAACATAGGAAAAAAAAAGTTGCGAACTAACATTAAGTGGCAAGTCTACCTGCCTTGGCCACTTCCTTAGCCAGCATCTCATCCAACCCTGAAGACACTCCTTTACCAAGCACTAGTTGCCCGTAGAGACTCTGTTCAACCTCTGCTAGGCCTACAATCTTGACTTTGGAAATCCTTTCTTGGCCAAGCTTTTCAGCAACAGACCTAAAATTTTTTGTACCAAAAGAATTGAAAGGATCCTTACAAACAGGAATGAGTCATTGATCAAGTGATATGGAGCTTGCTAAACTTAAGCTAAAACAGAATATGATTGAGTGACTAATTGCTATTGCATCTTTAATCAGATGGACTTTCCACATGGAAGATATGATATTTATCTTTATCTAGATCACAATGCGATTGTCGGACTATAGATCATTTCCATCAGCCAACAATTGTAAATCTTGCACAAGATTATGCTCAAGCCTCAGAAAACATGTGGCATTAAACATCACCAAAGAAAATGAATTCCTCATTACTGAAGTGCAATGACAATGACTACACTAGTACAGAAGAAATTTTGAAATGCACTACAAGAAAGATCAAAATCATCCACAATCCAAGAAAGCATGATCATGTGGACATAATGAATAAGAAAACAAAGGTGGACAGCACTCATGCTGTGAGCATTCCTATCACACAATTTGTTTATTTAAAGATCTTTGGTAGACTAAAAAGCTTGCTAAAACCTTCTTAGAAACTCATTTAGAAACAGCATCTCACTTCTACCGATAAAAGATAAAAAAAAAAAAATCAGCAAATCGACACTAAAGTTTCTAATGGCAATTTGATGATTTACAATCTTCCATGGAACCACACAAAAACCGTCAGCAAAGGAAGACTGAAAGTTTTTAATTTTCACATTAAATACAAGTGAAATTATGACATAGGAAGTCCTTGAACATTTTCTCAATGTTCAACGTGGTCTCTGGATTTTTTTTTTTCAATCCAGTCCTTAAACTTTCGAATATTGGCTCAATTTTGTCCTTCTAGTAAAATTCCGGATGGTGTTAGCGAACATGGACGATGATTGCATTAATTTGCACACGCTAGTATCCACACAGTCTGATGTGTTGTCCATGTCACTCCTCTCTCTCCACAAAAAATAAATAACACCAGAAAACCCCATGACCACCGGTCCTGCCACCACCAAACTCACCTCCGAAGCTGCCAAACTCAGTGCTGCCACTGCTGCTGCCACAACCAGACTCAGCCACCGCTGCCACCACTAGCACACTAAACTCAGCCACCATCCATGCTACCAATTAACACGACCTGATTTTAATTACCGCCATTGAAGAAGCAAGAAGCTCGATTTTGGGGAAAAAAGAAAAAAAGATATCTACAAAGAGTGAACAGGGAACAGCACATGTTGTAGAACTCCTAATTGCCCTCAAAACACAAATTCTAGCTAAGAAATCCATACTCAAATTCACATGTAAGTTCTTTAAGGTTTCAAAGCTGAAGCATTGCGAGGATTGGGCAATTGTAGTTAAAATCCCTTTCTTCAAGGTCCAGATTATAGTTGCTACAGCTGGGAAGCTGTCCTAGATGCTGGAGATCACATCGATCTCCAATTTGGTGAAATTGTTGAGCTCAAAGTTGCTTTTCACCAGAGAGAGAGGCGACCGGGGTGGTGATTACAGAGAGTATATCGATCCAGAGCTTATATTGATTTTTAGAGGGAGGGCAATGCAGCGGGATAACTTCGACAAAGAAGACAGAGGTGGTCAGGTCTGCATTGGTGGAGGAAGAAGAAAGGGAAAAGCAACCAAAACAAAAAGAACAAAAAGGAAAAAAAAGGCTGAGTTAAAAAAAGTTGATGTGGCACTCCACATCCATTATTCTTGTCCAATCACTGCTAAGTTGGCAGTCCATGTAAAACAAAATACATGTGACCCTATGCTCAAACTAACAGAAGGATTACGTTGAGCGATTTCAAAAGTACAAGGACCACATTGGAAAAAAAATGTTCAAAGATGATATTGAACAATGAGAAAAAGTTCATGAATGTGCTGCGTCATACATGTCAAGAACTGTATTATGTGAGTTACACAAAGCAATGTCAGGATGCTAAAAAGGCCCAGATCATTTTACTGTGGATAAATAACTTCCTATTTATCCTACCATAGTAAAGCACTATGATACTTGGTCAGGTTAGGTGCATATCCCCACTTGTACTACATAAAGCAGCTATCTAGGTAAAGAAGCAACGGCTTTGTGCTCAAGGATGAACAATTGAACATGGAATGTAAATTTAACAACACTGCAAGATTCTGTAAAGTCTGGTCAGGCAAGTGTACCTGGCGATTTTATCCCCACTTTTACTGTATGCGGTCATGATGAGCACAGGTATACCTTCATCCCATGCATCATCAATAAAACTGCAAAATAAATCAGCAGAAGGCATAATTTTTAGGTAAAAGTAGAGAGCAATAATTTTGCAAAATATATACTGCATAATAATTTTCAGGAAGAACGCTGAAATACTTGAAATTTAGATCTGGTGTGAAGTTCTTAAAAGTTCAAAGGTAGACAGACACTAAATGCATGCATGGATTTAGATTCAGTCAGATGTATGGAAACCCAAGTGCACTTATGAAGTGAAAGGCAACGGGTTCTTCCCAGTGCATCTTAAATGAATTTCTGCCCCAGAAGTTTGCATGCATGACATTCTTTCCTTTAAATTTGCCCCTAAGGTTGTCCGTACAAATTGGAAGCTATCAGATTCCCATGAAAAAGGGAAGATGTCCATCAAAACCTTCCATAACGAGTTCCAACAACATGCCAAACATGGGCTGAGGCCAACCTTCTATTGGCAGCTAGGAAGAGGAATTACGCAAATTCATCAAAATGCTAAGAGGACCATCTACCGATAAGATCAGCTTAGGAATAGGTGCCAACAAGTACATAAAAATGTTACGCATTTAATTTGACTTAATTGCTTAGTCTAATTGTTTAGAGATTCACCATCGTTATATACTGAAAATTCGCCAGAGTTACTTTACAAAGCATGCAAAATTTTACGGTTCAACTTTGCAAGAACCTCACCGATTCTAGGTAAAAAAAAATGAGTTTGATTACCTAGCATCTAGAAAATTTGCTTCACCAAACTTACAAAGAATCAAGAAAGATCTAAGTAGCATTGATTTTCTTTCAAAAACTAAAAGTAACAGAAGATTTTCACTTTCCACAACTACAAAATTCAAAGACCAAGCAAAAATAATATCTCTAATTGAAAAGGACAGCCATGTCCATAGAGAAACATTTAACAAGCCGTGAGAAAAATGGTAATTTTAAGCGACTATCGCAAAGAGGCAAGTGATAAAAAAGAAGCTTTTCTTTATCAAACACAAAAGAAATTATATGCTCAGAAAAAGCAGATAATTAAATGGCATATTGTTAGATGAAAGAACTTACTCTTGAATTGCAGGTCGTAATGGTAAATCTTTTGACATCATAAGTTCATCCATTGCATTTTTCTGCAGCAACCAGCTAGGATGATAAATATCTTATAAGACAATTATCTAAGTGTAAGGAAGAAAAAAAAATCCCACCAGAAGAACGTAATAAAATGAAGTATATTAAATGGAATAGACAAGGATGTGAAGCATAATAGACAAGGACAGCAAAGTCAGGTTACAGTCCTGACAAAAATGCTGAGTGATATGCAAATACACAATGGTTGGTAATGTCACAAAGTGAATTTCTACCAACAAATTTCACAGAAATGCCTCCTAAGAAGGAAAATGATTTTAGTATTGTAATGTCCAACCTGTTTTTTGTTAAAACAGTGAGTCTACTAATGAGCTTGACATACCTATTGCTACTCGAAATGGAGTTAGGTCTTGTACCAAACATCCTATGTCTCATTATGTTGTCTAATGAAAACCCCTCACCCAATTTCCGTGCCTATACCTCAACCTTGTCTTTGTGAGATTCCAAAAACTGTGTAGGATGCAGGCTCCTGAGTGGAAGGACACAATTCTTGAGGAGATAAAAGCTTTGGAAAAAAATGGAATGTGGGATATGGTGGATCTACCCAAGGAAAAGACCATGGTTGGATGCAAGTGGGTATTCACAACCAAACACAGATATGATGGATCCCTTCAAAGGTATAAAGCTCAGTTGGTTGCCAAAGGATTCACCCCGACCTATGGGATTGATCACTTTGAGACCTTCGCTCCGGTTGCAAAACTAAACATTGTAAGAGTGATATTGTCACTTGGATCCTACCTTGACCAGCCTCTGCTGCAAAACTACATGTGAAGAATGCATTTCTGAATGGAGATTAGGAGGAAGAAGTCTACATGGATTCCCCCCGGCTTTGATAGAAGGTTTGGATCAAAGGTATGTTGATTGAAGAAATCACTATATGGACTGAAACAGTCACCGAGGGCCTGGTTTGAGTAGTTCACTCAGTCTGTGAAGAAACAAGGGTATGTTCAAGGACCTACCGATCATACCATGTTTGCAAAGCATTCTTTTGATCGAAAGGTTGCAATTCTGATACTGTATGTGGACAACATCATTCTCACCGGGAATGATATTGGCAAGATGAACAGATTGAAGAAGTCTAATCCATTAAAAAATTAAGGGCGTCCTACTATCATGAAGATGAAAATCAGGGGGTTTCTCTAAGTAAGTAAGTTTGACTACCACAACATATCATTCCTCCTCTTCGTGTCCCTCTCAATATCTACATTCACTTAAAACAATGGTACAAATTCTTTAAATCCAGAACGATGACTGCATTTTTTGTCTTGCTCATGATTTCCAGTAAGGGGACATTGAGAGCATTGAATATTTGTTTTGTACATCTAATGCCAAAGAAGATTGAGCAAAAGAACAAATGAGTCAATTTACCTTCTCTCGCAAGACACTTTTCACAAACGAACTCTTCTCATTAGTGGGCAATGAAGTAGGCCAGCCAATCTATATTTAGACATAACATCAGGTAAGAAGTAAAACAGGAAGAATATGAAACATGGCAACAGATACACGAGATCTCTTATGTATCCATAAATGAACAGGAAAGAGAGGAAAAGGAGCTTACACGGTTAAAATATAGAATCAGCATCCTTTCTTCATCAGTGGAACTCTTCCTGGAAGTCATGACAAAATCAATCCCAGCAGCCTTAATTTCAGGAATATTTCAGGAATGATCCCTTACAAGATGCTTCATCATTCAATGTCAAACTACTTAAGATAAAAGAAAATTAACTGTGTCAAGATATTTGAAGTGCATACAGCACAGTTCTGGAAGTAATGCAGTTAGAGACAGAAAGAAGAGAAATTTTCTTCTCATATAAGTAAATCATCTTTTATTGAAAAAAATTTGAATTGTGGGAGGACTAATGCCCATTGCAAGCCCACTTTTACATCAACAGAGTGAGCTATCCTTTTGTGAGGAAATCTGTGAAGAGAAACGGTGGGAAGGCTACTCCACCACAAGCCCCTATCTCAAAAAAGTAGCCCAAAACAATTATTTCCAACCTACAGTCCAAACTCAAAGTATGGCACAGAAATTGAGTACTGTAAAGACCAGGCACAAGCAAAGACTGCCAGCAATTCAAGTAGTATAAGAAAGTATCCAAACTCCAAAAGGATAAAGATACACGCGCATTAAAAATAATCAACTCATGACAAGAATCTAATAATTTCCCATCAATCATCACCAAGAAGAATAATGCTACCGATACTGTTCCACATCATCGCATACCAATCTAGATATAGCTATCACTAATCAAGAAGAATATCCCCTGCTACAGATAGCAAATGTGTCCGAGCCCGACATGGGAATATAATTACAGACGAGATGAGAAAAGAATGCATGATTAACTAATTTCCAAACCTTACGAGGTCTAGGTAGACAGGCTCAGTCCAATTCGCACAGTCAAGCCCGAGCTTTCGAAATGCTGAATACACCCAGAACGGAAATAGACATTATGTTAAACATTTTTCAAAACTAAAAGGAACAACTCTATCATGCGTTGATGGACGCACTCCCTGAAACTGAACTTACCCAAATTGAAGGCCTGGCGATTAGCCAGCCGGTAGGCATCCACAAGGACCCTAGGCAAATCCAAAACACAAGAAAAGGATGAGGAAAGGAAACCCAACAACAATAACAATGAAAGAAAACAGCAGACCGAAAGTGGGAAGTTCAGCCCACCCATCAACTTCAAGAAGAAGAGCGAGCTCTTGAGGTGGGTCTGCGCCAGAAATTGAGCTCGAAGCGATGAAGTCGCGGATACGCGAGTTCGAGTTCCTCCAGCAGAAATGCAAGTCGATGAAGAGAGGGAGGGAGAGGGACGAAGGGAACGCGCGAAGAAGACGAGGATTCTTTGGTGGAGGAAGATGGGATTTGGACTTCCGGCCCCTTTCACCTGCGGAGACGTCGGAACGGCAGAAATGGTGGAGACAGAGAGGTGAAAGGGATTCCATCTGCACAGTACTCAGGCTCCGCACCGCCGGTTGCTGGCGAATCTCGTGCAACACGGGCTAGATAGCTACTTTAGCTAGTCGTCTCGGGCGGGCCGGGATTTTGTAGTGATTTGGCCCGGCCCGAACACATTGGGCCCAGGCTGAATTGATTAGAAGGATTTGAAAATCGTGAAGGGGCATCGATGAACATCGGCTAATTCACATTATCGAGTTCTGGAACTACGAGAAAATGATGCAGAACATGAATTTCTCAGTTTCACAAGCACAAAACCACAACCTCAGTTTTTGGTACGGGAGCATCGAATTCCTTTGAAGACCATCAAATTTTTTTTGCAAGCAAAGAGAGGTTTCGACCAACACATGATCTAGTAAATCCAACAAGGAGAAGGCATCGCAGATTGATAATAAAGGTTCCTCCAATTAAATCAAAGGCCGGAAGAATGATTCCTAGTTTGAGTTGTTTCCTAGCTTAAGTTTGTTTTCTAATTTGATGTTTCCTAGTTTAAGGTTTCCTGTTTTAACGTTTCATATTTTGATATTTTGCTTTCTATTAGTGCTTGGGAATAATTAGAACCAAGATTGAGAATCATAACGTCATTCTAAGGAGAGACCTTCCCATTCCAAATAAGTTTGGTTCTTTTTGGGTTTAATAGTTGATCTCATGGTTTCGAGCGTTCAAATCACCTAATTTACTTGTAATCATCTTCATTTAGAAGTTATTAGTACTTGAGAATTATTAGAACCAAGGTTGAGACCATAACATCATTTTAAGGAAAGACATTTCCATTCCAAGGAAGTTTTGCTTCCTTTTGGCTCTAATACTTAATCTCGTGGTTTCCGAGCATCCAAATCATCTAATTTACTTGTAATCATTTTCATTTAGATGCTATTAGTGCTTGACCAGAATTAGAATCAAGGTTGAGAGCTGTAATATCATTTTACGAAGAGACCTTATCGTTCTAAGGAAGTTTGGTTCCTTTTAGGTCCAATACTTAATATCATGGTTTCCAGGCATCCAAATTATCTAATTTACTTATAATCGTCTTCATTTAGAAGTTATTAGTGCTTGGGAATAATTAAAACCAAGGATGAGAGTCATAACATCATTCTAAGGAAAGACCTTCCTATTCCAAGTAACTTTGGTTCCTTTTGGATCTAATGCTTGATCTCATAATTCCGAGCATTCAAATCATCTAATTTACTTGTAATCGTCTTCATCTAGAAGCTATTAGTACTTGACAAGAATTAGAACCGAGGTTGAGAGCCGTAATATCATTTTAAGGAGAGACCTTCTCATTCCAAGGAAGATTGGTTCCTTTTGGGTCTAATGCTTGATCTCGTGGTTTCCGAGCATCTAAATTATCTAATTTACTATTAATCGTCTTCATTTAGAAGCTATTAGTGCTTCGAAATGATTCGAACCAAGGTTGAGAGTCAGAACATCATTTTAAGGGGTATTCCTATTCCAAGTAACTTTGGTTCCTTTTGGGTCTAATGATTGATCTTGTAGTTTCCTAGCATCCAAATCAACTAATTTACTTGTAATCATCTTCATTTTAGAAGCTATTAGTGATTGGAAATGATTAGAACCAAGGTTGAGAGCCTTAACATCATTCTAAGGAGAGACCTTCCTATTCAAAGTTACTTTGGTTTCTTTTAGATCTAATGCTTGATCTCGTTGTTTCTGACCATCCAAATCAACTAATTTACCTATAATTGTCTTCATATAGAAGCTATTAGTACTTGGGAATGATTAGAACCAAGGTTGAGAACTATAACATCATTCTAAGGAGAGACCTTTCCATTCCAAGTAATTTTGGTTCATTTTGGGTCTAATGCTTGATCTCGTTGTTTCCGAACATCCAAATCAACTAATTTACCTGTAATTGTCTTTGTTTAGAAGCTATTTGTCACACCCCAAACCCACGAGCGCGCCAACATCCTTCCTTGGTTGTTTAGTTGCAACGTCCCAAAATGCGTCGCCAACCTAATTATTTAACTTACGATTAAACGCATGCGAAAGCGAACACAAATCTCCCAATCAACAATCATTAAAACGGGATAGCAAGGAAAACTATTTGAGATACGAAGCAACCAAGCCATATTATAAACATTTAGTTAACCCTAGGAAGATACTTAATTATAAGTCTATCACTAAGCCACTCCCTACCAAGACCACGCATACAAAAAGGAATTGGGTGATTAACCTAACTTCTTTAAACAAAAAGGTAGTCAAAAGGTTGGGCATTCCTAAACTCATCACCAAGGTTGATAGTATCTAAGATGCGTCTCTAGATCGAACTCCATGTCATCCGAATTGGTCTCTGGATCGGAAACGGTTCCATTTGGAGGGTCGAGATCCATAGAGTCCCAAAACTCCTCTCCAACTCCACCATTAAAGGGTCTGTCAAATCCTCTGATCGGACTGAACAGCTCATCCGATTCTTTTATGAACCATGCTAGAAATTCGTGCGGTTTCCACATTACTAACCTCACATCAACCTAGACGGTTGTGGAATGTTTCTGATAAGCTCTATTTGGTTCCACCGGATATTCTATTACTATCGTACCTATGTCCATTAGCACTTCAAAACGTGTAGGAGGTCAGCTCATACTGTGACATCCTCAAATTTTGACTCTATTCGGGATATAATGAAGTGATTATTCATCGATGCACTATTAATTAAATGTCATTTTGAATTGATCACTCATGAAAGATTAATCATTAGGGAAAGGTTATTAAGGAATTAAGTACGCACGACCTGAGAACTTGACCATGGATTGATAATTTAACCATAAGGATTAACGAGGGACAATTTTGAGCCATTATAAACCGATCAATGAACGGTTATAGAATGTTTCGTCAATAGTATACAATAGGATCACAAGTGATTCCGCCTGACCATTGTATGAGTTGTGAACAACCTTAAACCAATTCTTAATGATCGTATACTTCGAAACTAGCGATTGACCTATCGCAATAACATGATAACCAAGATCATCCATGGCTTGAGAAAGCTTAAAGGTAGATTGATATCAAGTCAACTACAGGTTGAATACGCATAACTCTTAAAAGCGGCCAATTAGTTTGAGAAATACTAAAGTCGCAATTGATGGATTTTGACCATAAATTAGAATCTAAATTTAGGTGTCTATCTTTCGAGGATTTCAAGACAAAGCTATTGGATGTCGCCTTGTTAACCCTCCAATTTATTGGTTTGCTCGAAATGCTCAGAAAATGAGTTAACGGGCCGAGATTTGAAGCCAACGAGGAAGTGAGCTGGACGAAGGCCTGTTGGGCCTCATGCCCATTGTGGGCTTCGGCCACATGGGCCCAAGCTAGTTCAAGTGGGCCCAATGAGGCCCACTAAGCCATTAAGCCCACTTTACCTTATTCAAGCCCAAGTTTGAGCCCGATAGCATTTTCAAGCTCATTCTTTATCCGTTTGAGTCCAAACTTGATTTATACAAACTCATGCAAAATTCTACCTTGTATGCACGTGTAGTATTTTATATCTTGTGAAATTACCAAAATACCCTTCTAGCATTTATGATCTTAAGACAGAGAGTTAAGAGAGAAGACTTTGATGAAAGGTGACATGATGAAGAAGACTTAAGGGGCATGGCATTGATGAAGAGAAATATCTCTCATTTGTCTCTCACTCACACTCTCTCTCCTTTCTCTCTCCTCAACTGGCCACCCTCCCTCTCTCTATTTTCTCTCATTTTCACCCCCTCTCTTCTTCCTCTTCCTTCCCCTTCAGCCGAGAGCAAGTAGCACTACCCTAGCTGCCTTGTGCCGCAGTAGAGCCACCGCCACCGCCAGCTAAGCGTCGTGTCCTCTCACCACCGTACGCCACCTGTCCGTGCCATTTTCCTCCGCCAGATTGCCTCACCGCAAGCCGAACAGCCCTCATTGGTTCTATCTAATTGCTGTCCAGCCGTCCATCATTATTTCGTATCATTTTCAAACTAAGCCATGCGTAACCCTTGCACCATCAACACATTCGTGTAATCGAAATCGTTTCCGAGTGAGTTATCGCCCTAATCCCTTGATTAGTAGGTTAAACTTGATTATGATGAGTTTAGATTAAGTTAATTGTGCTTAGTATTAATTAATTAGGGATTAATCGATAAGCTATCGCGATAAGTGATAAGCAATAGTGATAAGTTACCACAATAAGTGATAAGTGAACTCGATAAGTTATAGAGAAAATGTGATAAGCTATCGAATTATTTTATAATTAATATTTCTTATTAAATAAATTAATTTTAGGAATTTAAATATTAATATTTTATTAATTAATTTGTGTAGTTTTTAACAATAATGTGTGATTGTTTTAGGCTTGAATTGTGATGCCTGTGTTGGAAATTACCGTATAAATTAGTTGGTATAGCAAAATGAATTGTATTGCTATTTTCAAGGATAGAATTGCAGGCATATGAATAGTAAAACTTGAGGTGTCGGGTTTATATGTCAAACTTTATGAGTGGAATAGGGCGAGGATGTTTAAATATAGGAGCATGCAAAGTTTGACGGTTTAATTATGTGTATGTGGGCACGCATGATTTAATTACCGCATTTTTGGCATGAAAGTTGCAATATTTTGATATGGTTAAATGAGGAGAAATGAATTGGCTTAAGTGATTGTTATATGTGCATGATCACCTAAAAGTTTCAATTATGCCCAGTTATACCGAAAGATTACCAACCTAGGGTTTGGCCATGGCCTTAATAGGTCGTGCCCAATTTGATAATTGGATGTCGTCGTAAGGGGCAGGGTGAGACGAAGCCGTTCACGAATTACATTCGGAGCAAAGCCCTTTTATGAGTGCTGACACTTAATTTTTAGCTCATTTTTTTATATTTTCAAAAATCTCAAAATTAGGATTAGGAACCTTGGCCAAGCTTAGAAACCTATTTCTAAACCAGAAAATAATTTTTTGGCATTTTTCTACATTTTTCCTTAATTTCTTTAGTCAAAATAAGTGAAAAAATCAAGAAAAATAGCACATGGAATCATAAAATTTCATAAAAATAGTCATTAGTCTTCTTTTAAATCCAATTTCATTAATACATCAACAATTTTGAAAAATCTCAATTGGGTACATGTTTTTCTCAAAATTGGGCAAAATTAAACCTGAATTGAACAAAAATGAAATTAAATTTTTTTAGCCATTTTTTAATTATAGTGTCTTCACAATAAATGATTATGGGACCTTGAATTACATAATGGTTAGTCCAATTGCACAATTTGTCAAAGAAATCAGAAAATCCCAAAATTCAATTGAAAATTAAGAATTTTAAATCCAAATTGGGAATCGTGCCCAATATGAAATTATTGAACCATGAAACCATAATTTTTAGGGTTAATCAGATGTAAGTAATTCAATTTTGGTATTAATTTTGCCTAATCAAGTCATTAGGACATCAAATTGAACGAAACCCTATTAACCCGAATACAAAAATGTGAAAATCTTAGACATGATTATCACAAAAATTGGGAAAAATCACATGTTTAGGTTCAAAATGTGATGGGGAATTCAATTTTGGGATTTAATTCGAAAAAATCAGTCGAAATTGAGCTCAATTTGAGTTTTTAATTAAAATCGGGCCTGCCGGGTCAACCAGGTCAACTCGACCCGATTCAATTGGGTCAACTCGACCTGACTCGACTGTTGAGGAAAACTCCTAAAGAATTTTGAAGCTGACAAAACTTTCTATGTTTATCTTGTGAATCTAACATGCATTACATTTCAAGTTAATATATTCTGAAAGTTCAAAAGAAAATATCAGACTTTACAAATTTTCAGAATTAAAAATTTAGATTCAGAACTAAAAGTTCAAACTTTACCATAAAAGTCATTCAGACTCTAATTTTGAAAGATTCAAATTTTACTAAAGACCTACATATACTCAGATTCTAAATGTAAAACAAGAATTATAAATTCTTCAAAACGCAAAAATTTTGCAGATGCAGACGCAGAAATTTTTCAAAAGCAGAAGCAAAACTCATTCAGAAAGAATCACAATAGTTAGTGATCTAGTATGAATTTCACAATAGGAAGGTTTTGATTGACGCAATCTTAATTAAATTGATTGACAATCAAATATTATGACAATTATGTATTACAACAAATAAAACTTTACTTATGAAAATCAAGATTCTAATTGTACAGGTGACCAAGATCAAGGGGATTTAGATTTTGTTAATCAACGGCTACTCAATCCATTTTATATAAATTTGTCCAAGATGAAGATTGGAAGATGATCTTTTGAAGACTGTCCAATGGCTAGTTTGGGAGTGGAGGAGAATAAAGGGAGACCTACGAAGAGCAGAAGGTACGAACGAAATTAAGAATCAATAAGTCCAAAATCTGAGCATACTCTGATCTTTTTTCTTGTCTTTCTAAGCTAAACATTAAGATCTTGAGGGACATTTTGTAAAAGTGATTGTGTGAGATAGAGAGTCCTATCATACATAAGAAGTGCTGTCATTCAGAATCTGTAATTCCTTTTGATTACATAGTGAAATCCAGCTAATAAACTGTCAGCGTGGAAAAGTAAATGTAGGCCTGCTATAAGCCAAACCACTATAAACTTGTGTGCAGTTTTTCTATTCCTTATATCTTACTTTACATACCGCATATTAAGAGCATTGTCTATATAAACTGTTTTGAATCTGAATTTTATTTAAACTCAACTGTGGTAAATCATTTCCACTTAAATTGATCAAAATTGTTTAAGATCACCTATTCATCTCTCTCTAGATGATCCTTGCTAGCTACATCACCGACGACCTGTCTTCTTCACTCGACTTGCCTTAGAACGATTCAAAACCCAAAAAATTCCATTTTAAGCCCGCGACTTCACCAGCCCTAATCCTACCACAAAAATGTACGAAATACCGATTTAATAGTTGGATAATTACCAGCTGTCATCGGTTATTTGGTTTAACCGATTCAAGGTCGGTTCTAACCGAATTTGGGCGGGATTTTTGATCAACAAAAAGTTGAAAAAAATTGAAGATTAAGAGGAGAGGTGTTCAATGAAATGCCAGAGAGAGAGAGAGAGAGAGAGAAAGAGAGAGAGAGAGAGACAAAAGGATCTAGAGAGAGAGGGTTGAGAGTCCCCTCACGAGTGTTCGGCACTGCCATGGATGGCGAAGCACCGGTGAATCGTGGATAGACCGCGACTCTCCCCTGGTCATTTCAGTCATAGACAAACTGATGGCGAAGCCTTGAAAACGAGCTTCATCTGTCGTCCTGAGAGATACTCTGGCGAATCTTAAGCTACTAGGGTGAAGATCAAATGTCGAGGAACAACTCTAAAGGCGCGGATCAGTTCGGTAATTCCTTCTGATCATCGAACAAAAAAGGTAAAGTTGGCTCAAAGTCATTTTTTTCAAAATTTTCCAGAATTCAATTCCAATCCTAATATGAATGTTTATGTGATTTCGTCGATGAATTTTGGCATTGTGATGTTCAAAACTAGTTTCTAATCATTTTTGGTATTGTTTAATTGCATTTCAGACATTAAAAACACATAAACCGAGTCGGTCAACCATTGAAACCTCATCGCCGAAACTTGGATACTCTCGCCAAAGCATTGCTGTAGCTGTAGGGTTATTCAAGTTAGCTTCCTTGACTTTATTTAATGTTTTTGTCCTTGATTTGAACCAAACTAGATAGTTAAGGCGAGTATAATAAGGATTTTGAGTTTTGATGAGCATAATTTAGGTTGGCAACAAATTAGCATTTTCTGGCGAGATTTTCGCCGGTCAATGGCGGTCCGACGACCAATCAATTGGTTTAGTTTGATAGTAAATGATATAGTCTCAATGTAGAATCCATAATCATGGTCGGAATCACACTGAAAGGTCGTCGGATCCCGATCCGAAGTCACGGTAAACTGGAAATTGTGAATACCAAGTGTTTGACAAAATGCTTAAGAGAAAAATGGTCAAAACGGCACCGTTTTTGGCTCTGGACTCGCCGGAGAAGAAGATCAGCGACGCCAGGTTCAATCAAGCCGAACTGGGTTGAACCGGGCCGGTTTGGTTTATTTCCTGAACGGAAATTTAAAAAAATAATAAAAAATCTAAAAAAAAATTCGTAAAAAATTAAAAAAATTCATAAAAATTTAAAATTTTAAAAAAATTCAGAAATTTTTTTGGAAAATCAGAAAAATTTTAGAAAAATAGGAAATTCACAGAAAAAACAAGAAAAATTAGAAAATTCATAAAAATTCAGAAAATACAAATGAAAAATGTGAAAATTTAAAAAAATTTAAAAAATCGAAAAATTGGAAAATTCATAAAAATCTTCAAAAAAATCATAAAAATCAATTCTCGGCTGATGAAATTTTTGAAAAAAAATCAAAACAATCAAAAATTTCAAAAATTTTAAAAATTCAAAAAATGGTCCAAAAACTCAGTGGCCAATTTTAGAAAGCAAAATTTAAATTTTTGGAAGTGCCCAAGTGACATTTTTAGAAAATCTCAAATTCATGGGTTATAACCCTTAAAAAACTCTAAAACCCTAAAAGATGTAAATCACGAAATAAATAAGCTTCTAGAGCTTCATTAGAGTTTGGATATTTTGATTGATTTTCATTTTTTTAAAGACTATTTAGGATTGATTGATTTGATTGACATCAATTGTGCATTTAATACTTGATTGGTTTTTTCCACGATTAAAATGGATCGAATTAGTGAGTAAATCTCGGAAATTTGCATGATACGTTAGACATCGTATTGTTCTTAAGTATTGAAAGAGCGTAAGGAATCTCGATCTGGAATCAATGACGTAACCAAGTCCCCGTACTTAGAATCTCTAGTTCGTAGAATCGTGGTATTTCTCCCATACCTCGATTAGGTTTTTAGTTTACCTACCAATAATGATTAGTGGTGACTCCAAAATCACAAATTTAGATTAAATAGGAAATGACCATTCATTGTCACACGAGGTATGGTATGGGAGAGACCGTTACACGGAAATACCTCCTTAGCGTGCAAATCCCGAAAGTCCTAAAAAAGTGCGGCACGACAGGCTTGGCGACTCCACTGGGGATAGCCTTTTCTAAGTGGACTTAGGTCTAGATAGAATAATATGCTTGTGTTTTGTGCTTGCAAGGATCCCAGGTACATCCCCCTAATAATAATATTAAATGGTTTTGTAAGTGGGTGATATAAGGGATGTAGTCTTTACTAACCCTTATTTTGCAGGGTGGTGTTGGGATTGAATGTTTGAATGAATTTTAGAAGTGCTGTTTGATCATTAATTGCTATGCATGCCTTTAAATTGCTTTAGCATTGCACCATTATCACATGCCACTTGTGGCCCAACCTTGGCTATATTTACGATTATCCTTAGGAGGGTATGTGTTTAGACGAAATTATGAGCCGATTGCTCATGGGATCGTTTAAATGCAATACCGATCACCGAGGTGAAATAATATTTCATTATTTTGGACCGATTACCTATTGGAATGGAATTTCTTATCCATTAAGGTGATGACCTTGAGTCTTTAGCATATCTTACTCTTTTAGGCGTCAAAATTTCACTGGTTGTATTCGCTTGTCTTTGTGGTTAGTATATCTAAAACCAAACAAAAATTTCATGATAAGCAGGTATCGTTCAATTCCATCATTTTACAATTATGCATGTTAGTTGGCATATTCTTAAAAAATGCCTAAATGACATTCAATGCTTGGTCTAAATGCTCTTTCATTTTAGAGTGCATGATTAGGGTGTCATACTCCATTTGACCATTCTTTCATTTTTAGATAAAATGTATAGGTCCATAGTGGATTTTCCATGTAATTCAAATGCTTATTTATTCATTTCAATGGATTCGAAATTGTAAACCATAGTTTAGGACTTTATGGTCCAAATGGAGTATGACAGAATGGGCATTTACATCACACAATGAATTGTCCATAATCTCATTTATATACTCTTTTAAGGTTTAAACGGACTCAAAATGACATTTGCATTACTTTCGAGACATGCAAGTGTACTTTACCTTCGTTTTACCTCAAAATGACATGATTAAAATGGAGGCATTAAAATTGATTCATAATCTATGGTGATTAATAACAAATTTTTTTGCATGATTAAGCTCAATGGGAAAACTAGACATCTAAGTAATTCCCATTCCTCGAAAGGAACTCGTTGCCTGGTGGAAAGGCATGTCCAAGGATAACCAAACTTATGTCTAAGAAAGACTTGGATATCTTCTTGAGCTTATGCATGTAGAACATCAAGTCAGCTTAGTCCAAGCTTTGGTGCATTTTTGGGAAGTTCCCACCACCAAATTCCAACTTGGAGAACATGAATTGGTACCAATATTAGAAGAATATCAAACTGCCATTGGAATTAATTCTAAATCTAGGGTTATAGAGTCACCCGTTGGACTTAATCCTATGAGTCTTTTAGCTGAATTCCTTAACCTCAAAACTTCTAAAATTGAAATGTTAATCAAATCAAACATGAGTAGATTTCTACTATCTTTCTTAGTAGACAAATTTTCAAAACTTCATAGGGAAATGGGAAACACTTCAGCCCGGGTATTCATTCTAACTTTCTTTGACATTATTCTATTCCTCGTGTCCATAGCAAGATTAGATCCTTTAGTCGCTATGATTGCAAGACAAGCATGTCTTAAGTGGGACTTCTCTAATATGCTTCTTGCCTAAAACGTCATTTCCTTAAATACATACCAAAATCGTGGGAGGGATATCTTTCAAGCTTCTACTGGTCTTTTGTTATTATGGTTCATCTCACATATTCGACCATGGTGTCGTTCCCTGAACATTCACGAAATTTGTTTGGCCATAAATCCAATTGAACGATATATTCGTGTCACGCCCCGAACCCCACGACATGCGAACATCCCTACCTTGGTCGATTAGTGTGCGACGTCCCAGGAAGCGTCACCGACTTAACGCCCAAACAGAGAGCAAGGCATAAGCGGAAGCAATAAATAAACCATACCATGACAAAAACAATATGAGACAAGGATAGCCAAACAATAACCAACACCGCTGAAAATATGTACACTTTATATTACTATTGAAAACCTTTTTACAACATTTGTCTATACATATCAGAACATACAACCAACAAATAGCCAACAGCCACTAATGATCAAAAAGGGTAGGTGGCTAAGGTGAGTCAAACTAAACCTAAGAGGAGGGTGATAGTAAAAAAGGAATGACCTCCACTACTAAAATTTCGGCCTGCTCTAGGGCTCCTAATCAGGGTCCGAAGACTCAAAAGAATCGCTCGATGGCCCTTCTGAAGAACTCTCACTAGGCTTGGACTCCTCTGAATCCATGTCCTGGGCAACAGCCCACTCGTCCTCAAAATCCGACTTTAACTCCGGATTAAGATATAGTCCTAGCTCCTCATCTGAACTCAGTTCTGCGACCTCTCCATCCTCGCCCGGTTCTGTGTCTATAGCCTCCAGCTCAACCTTCTCGTCTGAACTCAGTTCTGCGACCTCTCCATCCTCGCCCAGTTCTGTGTCTATAGCCTCCAACTCAACCTTCTCGTCTTCCATTGGCTCAGGATCATCGTACCACACCCCTGGCTCCTCATCCATGGCTACAGGTTAGTCTGCGGTCGGAGGATCCACAATCTCACCATCTGCCATTTGGGGTATCATCACCCCATCCACATCTATCGAAACATCAAAGGTCCTAAGGGGTCGCCCTATATTCTCGTCGGCATCCTTAAGGCACCAAGCCACGTATTCTTGGATTTGATAAAAATACTCATCCACATTCACCAAAACTATAGAACGATTTCGTACATACGCCTCCCCATTCCCTATGGGGTACACTCTAGTCAAATATGTGGGCTAATGGAGGACAAGTGCCATCCATCTAAGGCTAATGACCAAAATGTCCTTAATCCAATGGCCATTGTTTGATCTCATCCAATAATGCAAGGGTAAAATAGTCTTTAGGTCCAATAATTAAGCTGAAATTAGATTTAATTATCCCAAATTAATCCTTAAAATTCGGAACCCAAAATTAGGCTAAGGGCAAAACGGTCATTTTTCCGGTCCCAGGTCGAAATTCTATTTTTCGACCGTACTAACTCCAAATATGATTGGCCAACATAATATGACATCGGTTCCGCAAAAATAGTCGCACAGGCCTTCGAAAATCGATATCGAAGTCCGGGTCCAATTTCATGACCAAAACTCACTTTCCAATTTCAGGGTCTTTCACTAACAGGCAGCTATTTAGGGGTTATACGTATTGACCTAGGGTTACCCGAGTCATGACGGTCTCGATCATAGAGAGAGAAATTATTACTATTTCTAGAGGTCGCGATCGTTCGGTTTAAGTTCGGGACTAGTTGGCCACGTGCACTTTCGGTCATGTAGAATCACATGTGATCCGATTGTACATCGTTGGCTTTGGCCAAACCAAATTCGTCAATTTTCTTAAGATCGGCCCACATTGGTCCAAAATATTTCCTCATCGTTTCTCGAAATCGGTGTCCGATTCGTGATCGGTTCCTTGGTCCACATACCGTTTCCTAGTTAGCCATACCCCATTGGTTAGTATCCCAAGAGTGATCAGCTCTGGGAGAGACTTATTAAAATGAAATGATTAATAATGTCAATTTTATTGATCTCGGAATTAAGTCGAGATTCAAGATGTTACAATTCATCTCCAAAGCAAATTACCCAAACAATCTTTCTTAAATTAGGCTAATTTCATTAGAGCACTAACTCCTGATCAAATCCAATGGCGGATCAATTGGCCAAAGATTAACAAAGCAAAGATCACAAGCCGAGAGGGAAATGCGGTACTATTGCTTGGTTTGCGTAACGGAGCAGCTTATTGCCCTCTAAGGGTTGTTAGACAATTCGTGATACTTCAGCAAGTATCACCGGTATGGAATCCCGAAGAGTTCACCTTTAACATCCTAAGTGGAACTATACCTGAAGAGGAGAAGAATAGCCTTCAAGCCAAAATTCACAAGATCATCTTATCTTTGGATAACCCACTTGAGCAAACAATAGAGTGGCCAAAAAGCTTGGAAGAATATGAAGATTTGCATGACCTCCAAAGAATATATCAAATGGATAGAAAACAAGCGTCCAATTGATGTCGAACTATATATCCCATTGAGCATTGTACTGGATCCTATAGATGAATGTCCTTGAATACATTGTTCCAAGCATGCCTAGAGTGGAACTCTATATCCCTGAAGAGGTCGTGATTGATGTCGAAGAATGGGAATCTCGAGCCAAGGAATGGGAAGAATACTGAAAGGCGGAAGCTGTCTTAGCTAGCAATAAGCTTAGGATTGGATGATTTAGATTTCCATTTGAGTTTAAAATCATAATGTCAAACAATTTCAAATTTTATATGCAATGATGGGTTGATTACTTTCTAAACATGCATGGATAATTTTAGAATATGATTTCAAAACATAAAGGAATCACCGTGAATTGCAATTCTTTGAATTGTATGATTTCTTAATAAAGACATTGATGAAAAATTTTATACAAGGCTAAGGCTTGTATGAAAATTTTTATCTTTGGCAATCTCATGAAACCATATAATTAAAAAAATGTAGGGTTTGGTGATTGTTTTGTTATGCTAATATTTGATTTTTTTAACAAAGCAGGTTGTTTAGCAACGGAAGGTAAAAGACCTCGAACTCGCTGACAAGTTAGAATGGTGGAAGAAGAAACCCGTCCTCAACTAGTTGAAGTCGAGAATCAAATGACCTAAACGGTTGCAATGATGGCAGAAATAAAGGCTTTTATTCTCGCATTTCGAGAATCTTATCCTACTACTCCAAATGTGGGAACTTCAAATGCAACCAAAACATCGATTGAAGACCTAGTTAGAAACAAAGAACCGGTTCAAGAAAATCCTCCAAAGTCTACGCCTAAAGTGGTAAATTTGGAAGAAGATGATTAAATCAAGAAGACATTCAAAACGAAAGATGAAGAAGAGGCCAATAAATTAGCCAAAATTGAAGAATGCTTAGCAAGTTAAGGCTATGAGTTTCAAAGATTTGACAAGTTCTCGCCGTACACAAAGGTGGTTGTTCCAGAAAACTATAAGGAACTAGAGTTCGTGAGCAAGTATGATGGCATTTATCGTCCCAAAAGTCATTTGAAGTAGTATCTCCATAAGATGGCAATATATTCAGACAATACGCCACTTCTTATTAGCACATTTCAAGATAATTTGAGAGGAGCGGCTTTCGCATGGTACACAACCCTCGACATAGAAGACTTCACTGAATGGGATCATTTGGCAGGAGAATTTTTTCGCTAGTACAAATTTAATGTTGAAGTGCTTCCAACTAAAGAGGATCTCATCAGAACTGAGAAACGGAAGAATGAAGGGTTCAGAGCCTATGATCAGATATGGAAAGTTATTATCTCATAAGTAAAGCCCGCCATAAGTGAATACAAGCTCATTGAGCTCTTTCTAAAATCATTGTCAATTAAGTATTATGACAAGCTTTATGTATCAGGCTATCAAACATTCACCATGTTGGTAAAAGTGGGTGAAAGAATTGAATGGGGATTGAAAGAAAAAAAGGCTCAGGAAACAGCAGCACAAGAAAGAGCCCATCCGAGAAGTGACTATGGTGTTTAGCCTAAATACTCATCAAGTATCATTTCCAAAACAATCAAATGTCGCTTGAAAAATCCCAAGACAGTTCGAGCCAAAGAAAAGACCCGTGAGGCAACACACATCGTTGCCCCGACCCTTGTCAAAGCTACGATCAATGCTTCTAGAAGGGCATTTGGTGGCCAAAGAAGTACCGAGAGACAATCCTGCAAGATTTTCTTGGTACGATGAATCAAAACCTTGCACCTATCACATGGGAGAAATGGGACATGATGTGAATAATTATCATACTCTAAAGTACAAGGTTCAACAGCTCATTGATAAGAAGATATTGAACTTCCAAGAGCCCGAGCTAAACATACATCAAAATCCTCTTCCCGAGCATAATACAGTAAACGTGATTAAGGATGAAGAAATAGTGATCAAGTTTGACGATGAAGATAACTATGAGGTCAAGATTAAAGCTTATTGTTTAGGAGATGCCCACTTTCGTCAAGAAACACTCCTAAAAGGCAAGATTGTAGACAACTTGGGAGAAGATTTTGGAAAATATAACTTCTAAGTGAAATATACCCCGCGGCCATAGGTATTCAAAGATGAAGTAATTGTACCTAATGGCTAGGGTGGTATGGATGATGAAATCAGTCTTGAGGAGAAAGCCCTGCCTAAGAAGGAAATGCTCCAAGATGAAATAGATAAGGATGAGAAGGAGAGAGAAAAAATCTGACGGGGTAAAAGGCGTTTTACCCAGAAATCATTTGTTGAAGGCGAAACTGTAGACTTATTCGGTCAAGACAGTGGTAAATATAATTACCGTGTCAAATATACTCCACCACCATGGGCGTTTAAAAATGAAAACATTGTACCAGACGGATGGGATGGCATGGACAAGGTCCCAATCAACCAATTAAATCTCGAGAAGAATGAAGATTGGGAAGAGAAGAAAAGGACTCACCAAGGTGATGGGCGATTTGTTCGAAAAGCATGAAGACTGTAAAGTTATTGATTTTCTAGGTCAAGATAGTGGCCGGTATAATTACCGTATCAAATATAAACCTCCTCCGTGGGCATTCAAGAATCAAATAATCACATCTGATAGCTGGGGTGGAATGGACGATGACCAAGCCAATAGAAGCATGGTATCCATGATTACACTATTTCTGATCAAACTTGATGAGGTAGATAAATATAAGGAAGTGGAAAGTCCTATCAAACCAATCACTATCCAACTTCCCATTGATCAACTAAGGATTAAAGGAGAAGAAACATAGCTTGTGATTATCACTCACTCCAAAAGAAAATTTTGATACTAAGTGTATACCTTGGGATTACTCTCCCAATGAAGTCGATGCCATAACCCGATCAGGGAGATACAATGTCCCGAAGGAATGTGAGCACGAAAAGAAAGAAGTAACCCAAGAAGATGTCAAACAATTGCTTTCGGTCATGAAGACGAGCGAATTTGAGGTAATTGAACAGCTAAGAAAGATGCCGGCACAGATTTCTCTCTTTAAAACTTTAGAAAGCCACAAAATTGTACTTATGAAACTTCTCAATGAAGTGCACGTTCCGGAGACAATGAAATACAATTGGAAGACTTTGTTGACACTATTCTTCTAAAAGACTAAGTTACTTTCTCCGATGAAGATTTCCTAATTGACGGACGTTCCCATAATAAGGTTCTATATATTGCCGTCAGATGCCGGGGCAAGAAGGTGTCACGAGTGCTAATTGATAATGGTTTTGCACTTCATTTGTGTCCACTAAGCACACTACATCGCTTGGGAATTAACGAAGAGCTCATTAAACCTTCTAAAGTAACTGCGCATTCATTTGATGGAATAAAGAAATATGTTATTTGCAATATCAAGCTCGAGGTGCACATAGGCCTTATGCCTTTCTTGATTGACTTCTAAGTAGTGAATATTTCGAGGACTTTCAACTTGTTACTCGGAAGACCTTTGATTCATATGGCTGGTGCCATTTCTTTAAGTCTCCATCAGAAGGTTAGGTTCGTCATTAATAGCAAGATGATCACTGTACATGGGGAGACGGATTTCACCACTTACAAAGAGAGTGCAATACTGTATATTGAACCCAAAGTGAAAGAAGAACTAAGCTATTGTTCCTTCGAAATAATCTCAATGGTGCAAATTCCTGTGGGTTGCATTATAAAATCCTTGAAATTCTCAACATCATCCATTATGTCAGGAAGGGTGTTATGCCAGTATGGATTTACTCCCGGTAACGGTCTTGGATCGAAGTCATAAGGAATCAAAGAACTTATCACTCCGCTTGTTACAAGAATGAAACATGGAGTAGGTTATATTCCAGATAATTCCAAAGATCACCATGGAGGCCAAGGCCGAGGTCGAAAGAACCTTGGAGGCTATAGAAGCCGAGGTGATCGCATCATTAATTCATCCATATGGAAGGGTAAAGCTAAAGAGCTTTCCTATCATCATACCCACATTAAGGAAACTTTTCCTGAACCTTCCAAACTACTTCAAGAAGAAGACTTACATATAGAGGAAAAATCTGGTTTGACAGGTTTATTCGAAGAGAATGCTATCAACGTTATCATAACTAAGGCAGAAGATACCTACGCACTAGAGTAGGAAGATTCTCTTGAACTTTTCCTATTAGTTTTTTTTTCCATTGCATTTTGTTGATTACCATTTCAAATTTCTTGTGTTTTTATTTGCAATTTCAATTCAGTTGCAATTTACGTTCCTGTTGATATAGATGTAATCACGTTTTTCAATTCAATAAAAGTGGTCAAATGTTTTGTTAAGGACATGTAGAAACAAAACTAAACCTATAATGAACATTATCCTCATTCGTGAGGTTTGAGGCTTTAGGTTTCTATATTGCTTCTTATTGCGAAAATGATTTTAAGAGCAAGGAAGTCTGATGATATAAGGACTAGCTCTGTCTTTATATTCTTTCAAAATTAGTATCAAAATGAATTTCCAAAAGGCTTTTCGTAGGACCATGTGCGTTACTTAATTCGTATGCAATTACTAATTATGTTTGTTATATGTCAGGTATGAGCATTCGCATATCCATAATAGGTTCATATGTAACCCAAATCTTTCCAAGGATGTAACATCCTGAATTTCGACTTAATTTCCGGAAATCAATAAAACGAATCTTATCTATTATTTCATTTTCGTAAGTCTCGCCCGGAGCTGATCACTCCTGGGATACTGACCAAATGGGAATGGCTAACTACGATAACGGTACGTAGACCAAGCACCCGATCATAAATTGGACACCGATTCCGAGAAACGACGAGAAAATATTTTGGGCCAATGCAGACCGATCTTCGGAAGGTAACGAACTCGGTTTGGCCGAGGCCAACGATATACGATCGGATAGCAGGTGATTCTGTAAGACCGAAAGTGCACGTGGCCAACCGGTCTCGAACTTAAACCGAATGATCGTGATCTCAGGAACTAGTGATAATTCCTCTCGTTCTCCCGGTGATCGAGGCCGTCGTGACTCAGATGACCTTAGGTCGATACGCGTAACCCCTAAACAGCCGCCCGTTAGTAAGAGATTCGAGAATTGAGATTTAATTAGTTTGATCGTGAAATTTGGTCCAGACTTCGAGATCGATTTTCGAGGGCTTTCAGGACTAGTTCCGCTTGGACGACGTCAAAATATAGTGGCCATTTATATAAAGGGTTAGTTCGGTCGAAAAATGAAATTTCGGCCCGGAATTAGACAAATGACGACTTTGCCCCTAAGCCCTAATTAGTATTCCGAATTTTGGAGTTTTAAGGGGGCAAATTAATTGGTTTTTATGGACAAGAGACAAGGCCATTAGTGGAATGGAGAAATGACTATTTATCCCTTCAATTATTGGTTGAGAATGAATATTAGCCATTGGATTAAGGGATAGACAAGTCTAAGTGCCTAGGATAGTGACACATGTCACCCACTCCCATCAACTCTCACTATTAAGCCATCACCTTCCCTCTCTCTCTCCTCATTTCTTCTTGAGCAAGCCAAAGACACTCTTCCTCTCCATTTCCTCTCTTCTACGCCGGTCGCCACTCCCCTTCGCCAGTTCGTCGCCGCCCTCACGCCAGCTGTGCCTCACCATCGCTCGCCGCCGCCGTGACACCGCCTTCGTCGCCGCCTCACCCCTTCATTGCCACTCCCTCTCGTCACATGCTCATTCTCTCCTCTCGGCCGTGTGATCGCCGGAGCCGTCCTCTGCCATCGTCCGCCCCCGCCGTCGAACAGTCTGCCCGGAGCCGCCGCTCGCCTCACCGTCCGTCCAGGCCGACCACCACAGCCACCGTCACCGACCCTCATTCCTCTCTCCCGGTCGCTTGAAGGCTGCCGTTCGCCGTGAGCACCGCGGTGCATCGTGAGCCGCCGCTCGTCGCCGTCGCTGCCGCTCATTGGGAATCCCGCCGCCGATTTACCATTCACCGGTAGTTGGCCGCCGTTCCCTGTCGTCCCGATTCGAGTTTAGGTAGGTAAAAACCTACTAAATCCTAATTAGGACAATAATGCCCTCTAGATCGGGTTTAGGGTGTCGTTAGTGAGTAATTAGTATGATTAAGGGTGATTATGGATTATTGCTTGATTGGTAGGAACCGAGATGACATTGATGGATGGTCTTGAGGAAATTGAAGTGGATTAGAGGCCGGGGCAAGGCTAATTAGTGGTTGTTTGTGTTGGAAAGTAAGGAATTAAGCGTCGACAAGTTGATAGATTAACTTGATTGAGGTGCCGGGATCGCCCGGGTGTCCGATTGGTTAGTTGTGGTATTCAATTTGGGGTGAATTGTGTGCTATGGTGTTTAATTGTACATTGCCACGTCGTGTGATCGTGTGATCGAAATGTGCGAAGTGTGAATTGGGTAATTAAGCACGTTATGAGGTGATTTGTTTGAGATCATTATTCGATGATTGATCGGATTTATGCTTATGTAATGATTGGTGCTCCTGTGCATTTGATATTGCCCAAGTATGAACATTCATGGCTGTGCATTATGTATGTGCCGAGTGTGAGGCATGTGATGAAATCTGTGCGAGAATGCGTGTCTGCCATAAGCATGTGATCATCCTTAATTGCCTGATGCGCTTGACACCGGGTTTAGATAAAAATGGGTAGTGTGCCGTGTGATCACTTAAGGCCTTCGGGTCGTGGCCTTCGAGTCGATTCCATCTTCATGCACTTTGTAGCAAGACAATGCCCGGTGTGTCCAGATGACAACCAGTCTCATGCACTTTGTAGCAGGCTTGGTTCGTAAGGAGATCGGTGTTGCGCCTTATGCACTTTGTAGCAGGCTAGAGATACTGGGCCAGGGGCGTTTTTACGCTGGCCACGAAGTGTTGTATATGAGTTTGGGCCAGTAGGCCGTGGAAATCAGATAATCTGTAAAATATTAGATTATGTGGTGGAATTACTAGCTATGGTATAGGACGTGCCTAAGTGGTTCCATCTTATAATCCAAATACGAGCGTTTGTACCACATTGATGCATTGGCATACATAAGAATGCATGGATTGTGTGAGGGTATGCAAGATTCGGTGATTGGCACGTGGCACGAACATTAAGGAGCATGAGCATGCGTATGACGCACATGTAGCCGTGTATGCCCAAGTATGTGCTTGATTATTACTTTAAATTGCATAACCTGCATGATCATCGGTAAGTGCGATCTGGGCCGAGGGCCTAGGTCAGTGGTTGTTATTTGATTGAGTTTTGTTCCCGTTAGGAGGTGCATGTTAGCATAATTTAGGTTTAGTGGGTTTTTTACTTGCTGAGATTCGTCTCACGGTTGAATAACCCAACTTTTCAGACCCCAGACCCTGATGATGCCGGAGGCGCCAGATGCACCGGTACGACATGGGATTCCGCAGCACCTCGAGCACACCATGTAGGTCCACCCCATAGGGAATGGGGAAATGTATCTTAGGCATTACACTTTAGTCTGGGTAAATGTAGGAGCCATGCATTTTGAGACCCACGAGTACGTGGCTTGGTGTTTTAGAGACCGTTTTGGGGAGGAGTACAAGCCCCTCCGTTCTATGGATATCTCGTTCAACGGGTAGGGTGAGCTAGATCCACAGTACCCTAACGGAGATGTGGTTGACCCCGACTCGAAGATGGATGTGAGCTGGGAGATAGACGAGGGACCTGAGCTAGGAGAGGAGGATGAGGAGTTAGGAGGTGTGGACTTTGAGCCCGAGATTGTGGATCCAGCCTCGAAGCCGGTGGACGTGGAGACAGTGGAGCCAATGGGGTTAGATGAGGACCCAGAGATGGAGACCGAGTCTTAGGCGGTGAGTTCAGATGAGGACCGGGAGCTGTCCAAGAGTTTTTCAAAGACATCGAACTTAAACCCCGACTAGGAACCCTACGATAGATTCCCTTCAAATTAAGTAAGGATTGATACTTTTTGGATTTAGTCCTCCTTTCCCCTTTTTGTCAATAGTTCTCCATAGTTGCCTCTCCCTTTTGGCTAGCGTGGTAATTGTTGCGTGTTATTGCGGTTGTACCTGGAGTTGTATCTTTTGGCTGAAAATGGATATTGTAAAGGTTTCCCTATATATATACATATATATAAGTGTATATTTTGTAATTAGTAATTTCAGTTGTGATATCCTTGTTCTCATATTGTTTTCTGTCCGGGTATTACTATTTGTTCTGCTTCTGCTTATGTATGATTCTCTGTGTTAGGTGTTGGGTCGGCGACGCGTCCTGAAACGTCGCACTTAAATCGACCAAGAGGAGGGATGTGGCGCGCCGCAGAGGGTGTGGGGTGTGACAAAGGAGATCACTTGCAATATTGAAGTAGATAATGAAGATGAGGAATGGATCAAAAAGGAATTGATCTGTCATGAAGAATCAAAGCTACTCACGTTAGAGAAAATTATCACTATTAATCTGGGTGATAAAGAGAATCCCAAGGAAGTTAAAATTGGAGAAAGTCTTCCCTCAACAGAAGCATAAAAGATCACAGATTTATTTGCTCAGAGAATATCAAAATATATTTGCATGGTCTTATGCTGACATGCCAAGCCTTAATCAGAGTATAGTTGAACATGCTTTGCTAATTGATCCAAGTATTCCACAAAAGAAGCAAAAACTAAGGCGAACGAAGCCGGACTTGGCAAAGAAAATAGAAGTAATAAAATTACTCAAAGTCGGTTTCATCGAAGTAATACTATATCCAGAATGGGTTGCCAACATAGTAACCATAATGAAGAAAGATGGTCGAGTACAGGTGTGCGTTAATTATCGTGACCTAAATAAAGCAAACCCTAAGGATGATTTCCCACTTCCACATATCGATGTATTAGTAGATAGTACTGCTGGATTCGAAACATTTTCATTCATGGATGATTTCTCATGATATAATTAAATCCTTGTGAAGAAAGAAGATAAGGCGAAGACGTTTTTCATAACACCATAGAACACATTTTGTTACAAAGTGATACCTTTCGATTTGAAAAATGTTGGTGCCACATATCAAAGGGCAGTGGTAACTTTGTTCCATGACACGATGTACAACGAAATCGAGGTATATGTGGACGATATGATGGCAAAATCCAAATAAGGAAAAATCATGTTGAGGTGCTTCGCAAATTGTTCGAAAGACTTAGAAAGTACAAGTTGCGGCTGAACCCCAACAAGTATATTTGGGGTAAAATTTAGCAAACTGCTAGGGTTGGTGGTCAATAGCAGGGGCATCAAAATAGATCCCTCCAAGATCAAGGCAATATATGACTTAAAAACTCCTCATACAGTAAAAGAAGTGAAAAGCTTGTTGGGGCGATTAAATTACATTGCCTGCTTCATCAACAGCTTTCTAAGACTGCTAAATCATTCTTTAAATTGTTGAAGAAAAATGCCAAAATAAAGTGAGATGCGAAATGTCAACAAGCTTTTGACAAGAACAAAGAATATCCGGTATGCCCACCAATATTAGTACCACCAATCCCTGGAATTCTGCTGATATTATATTTGACGATTTACTATAAGTTATTAGGAGCGACGCTTGTACAAAGAAGACCCAATGATGGTAAACAACAAACCATTTATTACTTAAGCAAGAAGTTCACAACATCAAAAATGAAATGAATTACCTAGCAGTCAAAAAGATGTGTGTTGCATTGATTTGAGTATTACACAGATTAAGACAATACACCCTTCATCATCAAATTTTGTTAGTGACTGAGAATGATTCGATCAAGTACCTTCTTGAGAAATCCTCCTTGGTCGAGAAATTAGCAAAGTGGCAAGTCTTGTTATCTGAATTCGACATCAGAAGTTCATCCCAAAAGTCAGTCAAAGGACGAGTAATAGCAGACATGTTGGCAAAAAATTCGTAGAATATTAACATTCCTAAAGAACAACTGGATGATCATATATTGACATTGGTCGACGATAAATGGACCATGTATTTTGATGGTGCAACCAACTTATCTGGATTAGGAACTGGGGCATTACTGATTTCCCCAGAAGGCCAACACTATACAGTATCTATGAAATTGGTATTTTCATGCACCAATAACGTCACTAAATACGAAGCCGGTATTCTCGATTTATAATTAACCCTTTCAATAAAGGTAAAAAGGTTGTAAGTATATAGAGATTCTATGCTCAACAAAGTTTCAAAGAGTGCGAAGACACCATGCAAAACCTTCAGAAATCTCTACCATAAAAGAAACTAGTTTCTGCAAAGCGAGACGCTTCAAAAATCAGTTGTAGAAAACAATTGCCCCATGACCAATGACAAAAGAAAGGACAAAAACGCGAATCAGGCTAGATATCTCCTCTAAAAATGACCAAAAACGTGAATCGGGTTGATATCTCCTCAAAAGACGACCATGCAGAGGCACTGATCATCTCACCTTAACCGGAAAATAATAGAACAACAGAACAAATTTCACTCCGGCTAATAACTGTCCAGAGTCCAAGAGGCAGTTACTTATCCAATTTCAAACAACTCAGCCCCACAGAGAAAAACGCAATTAGGTCACCACTTCATAAATCCAGCAAAATGGACCCATAAAGAATTAGAAGTAGATGATAAGCATCTTCCCACTAACCAAAGATAGAAATACCAATGAGTGCCCAGAAGGTTTAAAAATGTCAGTTTCATTGCCGCTCCCAAAGATGACAAGAAATTAGTTCATCAACTCAACCAAACAAGCAAAATAGTCCATTAGTCCTCCAAGATCTTGCCAAACTCATAAACAATTTTTACAATGGAAGGGAGCAACAATCATTGATCTTCCAAAAACAACAAAATACGGACATAGAAGTGCCAAAGAAAAAAGTTGTTCCAATGAAATAATGTTTATGTAGCTAGAAAGAATCATCACATGTCGAAGAGACTCCACATCAAACTTGATGAGGTAAAAGTGCCGCATTAACTAACTCGCCTGCGAAGGAAAGAGAACTAATCATATTTGGAACACAACAGAACAGAAGAACATACTTCATTGAAACTAATAACTACATAGAATTGAAGAAGCGGTAGCTTAACCAAGTTTCAAAAACTCAGCCCCATATAAGGAAAAAAAAAAGAAGGCAATAGGTCACCACCTCATAAATCTGGCAAAACTTCGACCTGTAAAAGAACCAGACAATAATCATCTCCCTACTCCCAAAAGATGATAAACTGAAGAACAAATTTCAATCAAAACCAGTATGTTCCCAGAAGGTCTCAGTCTCATCCCCCTCCTGAAGATGATCAAAGACTAGTTCATCAACTTGACCAAACAAGAACTGCAAAATAGGCCATTAGTCCTCTAAGAAATGTATCATTTCATGTAACCGACTGACTAGTTTCATCTTATTTATCGTCCTTAGACAGCATCCTCAAATGAAAAGATCGCTCCAAGAGGAAAGAAGCCACTACCAATCGAATTGAATTGTGAAATCTAAAATCAGCTAGTGAAACAATTAAATGCATCAATTGATGACTCAATAAACGATCAAAGGAGTGTAAATGCCAATAACGCCCACAACCGTGGCAAAGTCCAAGAGAGGTGATTCGAAGCCTTCGGAAAACTCTGTTCAGCATTCAGAAGAAATTTTCTGCAACCAGACATATCCTTTTAAAAATCAGACCGTGAAAACAACTGGCTAATCACCAATCAATCAAGAAGCATAAACGAAAAAGGATCAAGAACACGATTTGACATTGATGTCTCCTCTGAAGAGGATTTTGCAAAGGAAAATCAAGTAATAGCTATGAGAGAGAGGAACACATGCATAACTAGAGAATCGGGACAACATTGAAAGATGAGGACATGAGGGAGGGATGATGATGGTTTTCTGGAGGAAGGAGACACCGCCTCTAAATTTTCAATACTATCCAAAGCAGGTCCGCATACGCATACCCCCCTTCCATAGAAGGAACCATCATAGATCATAGACATTCAACATCGGCCTTCACATAGTAAAGTATTGCATTGATTAAACTCTGACCTGTGAGGGAAAGAGAACTAGACACTGATTGTTTCATCTTAACCGGAAAATAACAGATTTCAATCAAGAAATGGCAACTTATCCAATTTCAAACAATCATCAACTTGGCCCCAGAGAAAAACCCAATAGATCAAGCTCTTCTCAAGCCTGGTGAAACTCCAATCTGTAAAAGAATTAGAGAACTAGTCTGTATGATGTCATCACTCCCAAAGATTACATGAAGCTGAAGAACAAATTTCAATCAAAACCAGCAAGAGCCCAGAAGCTTATCAAATTTCAGCCCATTGATCATATCACCAAAAAAGACTGCAACAGGGATAGTCAGTCCTCCAAAAAGCCCAAAATTGCCTAACTGACCAGTGTCATCGTCCTTCAACGACATTAGCAAAGGAGGACATCGATCAAAACAAGCCACTGCAAACTCACCGAGAATAACAACATCCAGAGTAAGCTGGTAGAACAAGTAAACGCTAAAACCCAAACGGTGGATGAATCAATAAACATGATCAAAGGAGGAGAGTGAACCAAACTATTCCCATAAACCACGGCAAAGTCGAAACCTTCAGAAATCTCCATCGCAAGAGAAATTAGTTTCTGCAAAGTGAGACGCTTCAAAAAATCAGACCCAGAAAGCAATCCCTCCATCAACAACAACAAAATAAAGGACAAGGGAGCGGATTGGGATCGATATCTCACCTTAAAGACGATCTCGCAAAGGCCGTTGTCATTTGAGAGAGAGAGAGAGCAAACGAAGAGAAAAGCAGAACCAGAGAGACACGAGCCGGGAGCAAGATGAGCACACGTAGGAGGGACGGCTATTAATAGGAAGGTGACACCGACTTTAGGACTGATGACAGTAATTCAAGGCAGAGTTGGGATTGGAAATTTGATGGCGTGATCATCATCTGTTTGACCCGTTTATACAAAAAAGGTGGTGGGCTGGCAATACACCCATGTTGGGCTTGCGATGCACGGGATGAAGGCAGTGGAATGGAACCACAACAATCCTACACACTTCTGATTTTTGATATTATAGACAACCCTGGGAAATTTTTACTGCCACCACACCATAAGTTCAAAATATGCCTGACAGAAGACCAAAATATGCCTTGCTAGAGACTCTGCACCATTCAATATAACAAGAAATTTGACGAAGAAAATCTGCAAGTTGAAAAAACCTTAGTAATGCAAGCCATCTAACAGCATGGAGATGATGTTAACAACCAAGATAATTGTTAAGGTAATGAGGAATGGAATCATATGCTACCGCAACCTATGCCACTAGGTTGACTAGACAGAATGCTATAGCATTCACCTAAATGAATGCTTAAAAAATCAGAAGGAAAAGTGGAAACTTACCGCTAGACTTCCACTTGCACCAAGTGTGATGTTCTTCATTGACAAAATAGAATACAAACGACGTAGAAGTTTGACATCCGATCAAAGATATTGTAAGAAACAAAAGGCGAAATGGGAATGCCTTTTCCAGTTGAAAGACAATGAAAGCTTAAAAAAGAAGATACTAGAATTCCATGTTCACCAAATACGTGAGGAACTCGAACCAAATTTTATCCCCCTGCAGGAATAATGCCTCTAATCCATTGCGTCAGAAGGAACCATTGCAGATCTTTTTCCACATCCAAGTTAATGCGCTAAAGTTTGGGAGGACCAATAATTTCTGCCTAAAAAGAAAGAGAACCAGAAAGCCATAGTCGTGCAACTGAAATACGGGAACCGGAGAATATGTAACATTACAATCGAAAATGGCCCAGATTCCAACAACCGGGAGTGTATCCAATTTCATACAAAGTCCAGACTCTGCAATTCATGAGCTCATCCCCATAGAAAAGGCAAAAGATCATCACTCCTCCAATCCAGCAACCCCAACCAAAAGGAATTATAACTAGACAATTATATATACCCAAAAATAAATTTCAATCAAACCATTAAGTACCTGTGGAACAGTAAGGGCATCACTAGTCCACCAACCCAGCCAAAAATAACTGCCAAGAAATTGTCAATCCGCAAGTGAAGCTCAAATGTCTTATCATGTGTAGCAATTGACCAACCTCATCATATATACCATTCCTCCAGGCAAAGAGATCGATGTAAGAGAAAAGAACGTGCTGCCAATATGCTCATCAATAAAATCCAGAATTAGCTTGTACAATAACAATGATTGATTGATTGATTGATCGATCAATCAATATATAATCAAAGAAGGAGTGTAAAACTGCAAACCCTAGCAAGGTACATGACCGCAAGAGAGTCCCAAAGATGCAATGCAAAACAAAAGAGTCTAAGTATCTGCAACAAGCCACATGCTTCTAAAATTAGATGAGAAAGCAGTCAACTCATCAACAACAGGGAAAGAGAAACAACAGAAGAAGGATTGAAGGAATGCTAATAGTGATTGACATCTCCAAATCATCATTTCAAAATAAGATGCCACCAGCTTGCCCGAAATAAATCTTAGGTTCTGGCAGCAGTAAGCCTTCATAGTCCCTATAATCAAACAAAAACCTATAATGTACATACATTAGGCCATTAAGGTGGCACTACAGTCCAACTTAAACAACCCATTACGCCTAAAGCATACGACATCACCTCATTAATGAAAATGTTCCCAGCAACGGTTCTGTACCAAAACAAAACACAGTAATCGTATCAAACAAAAATCTAAGTGAACAAGAAATTGTGAGCAAGACCAATAAATCCTGCATACACCTATCTCCATAATCCACCAGCATATCTAATTAGTGATTGCAGAACACAGATAAGAACGAAGATAAACAAACCCAGGACTGATGTGGACCCTCAAGAGCTTCCCAGAATAAAAAAACAATAGCTGCAGTGGAAGACAACAACAATTATTGATCGCTCAAAAACAACATGCCCCCATAGAAGAGTTCCAAAAAACGAAAAGCTCGTCCAATGGAATCATGCTTATGCAGCTAGAAAGAACCATTACAATTCAAGAAACTCCACATCAAACATGATGAGGTAAAACTCTTGCATCAAACAAACTCTCATGCGAAGGAAACAGAATGACGCACTGATCATCTCACCTCAACTGGGAAATAACAGAACAGGAGAACAAATTTCACTCCAACTGATAACTGCCCAGAATCCAACAGGCGGTAGCATCCAATTTCAAACAACTTAGCCCCACAGAAGAAAAGCAAACAGGTCACCACTTCTTAAATCCGGTAAAATGGACACGAAAATTATTAGAACTAGAGAATAAGCATCTCCCAACTATCCAAATATAGAAAACTAGCGAGTGCCCACACGGTTTCAAAATGTCAGTTTCATTGCCCCTCCTGAAGATGATCAGAGACTAGTTCATAAACTCAACCAAACAAGAAGCAAATTAAGCCATTAGTCCTCCAAGAAACACCTTATTTTATGGAACCAGCTGACCACTCTCTATTCATCATCCTTAGACAGCATCCTTAGATGAAGATATCGCTCCAAGAGGAAAGAAGCCGCTGCAAAATGAATCGAATATCGAAATCTAGAATCAGCTAGTAAAACATTTAAATCAATCAGTTGATGAATCAATAAACGATCCAACAAGTATAAACCCTAAGAATGCTCATTAACATGGTAGAGTCCAATAGAGACAATCAAAAACCTTTGGAAAACTCTGTCCAGCAAGTAGAAGAAATTGGACTTCTGCAACTAGAGACGCAAGACAAGACTGAAAGACGATGACACAAGGAGGCACCAGCTCCAGATTTTCAGTACTTATTAGATTGTGAGATATGTTGACGCATACCTGCTCTATCGAAAGAATAATCACAAATCATAGACAGTCCACATTGACCTTGACGAGTTAAGGAATTGAATCGACCAAACTCTGACTATGAGGGAACGAGAACTAGGCCTAGACCATTCAACCTTAATAGGAAAATAACAGAAATGGCAGACAAATTTCAATCAAGGAGTGGCAGCTTATCTTATTTCCAGCAATCTTCAACCCAGCGCCTGAGAATAACATAATAGATCACAACTTCTCAAGTTTGCTGAAACTCCAATCTGTAAAAGAATCAAAACTAGACTATAATAGTGTCGCTACTCCCAAGGACAAAAAAGACTGGAGCACAAATTTCAATTCAAACAAGCATGTGCCCAGAAGATTACATTTCAGTCATCGTCCAGACCTGAAAATGTTATTAAAGACTAGTAGGTCATCATCTGAACCAAAAAAAAAAAAAACTGCAAGATGGATTGTCGAACCTCCAAAAAGCCATATTTTATGCAACAACTGACCAGCGTTATTGCATTTTTGTTCTTTAATGACATCCACAAACAAAAAGAATGATCCAAGAGGAAGGAAGCCACTACCAATTCACAGAAAAACAAATTCCAGAGTAAGCTAGTAGAACAAGTAAATGCTGGTTGAGGAATCCATAAATGACCAAAGGAGGAGTGTAAACCAAACAAGTCCCCAACAATCAATTAAGAAATAGAACAAAAGAAGGTCCAAAAACACAACTCTCCTCTGAAGACGTCCTCGCAGAGGCCGTCATCCAAAGAGAGAGCAAGCAAACAAACGGAATAGTGTGAGAGAGAGAGGGGAAGGAATGCAACCAATGATGACCAGCTCGCTAATCCACAAGACAGCACTGCAACCAGAGAAGCCTCACTAGGAGCACAAAAATCAACACAGAAGAAAGGAGAAACAGACAAAGGTAAGACAAGGATGATATTGAATAGGATAACAAGCAACTGATCCCTCTAACATTAATCTGATGCGTTAAGACTATACGTTTGACTCAAAAAAAGAGTCTCCAAAAGCATGAATCCTCAGAAATGTCACAAAATCTTCCAAAATAGACATCCTAGAACACTAAATAGGTAACCAAAATCAATCCAAAAAAAATCCACAAACCAGAAACCAAAATAGACTTTCTATATCTCCTTTTCTATAGTTCATCAAACCTGAATGGAATTTGACCAAAAAAAAAAATACCTGAATGGAAAAGAGAAAGACATGGCAGGGGCACAGGAAGACCTAAAAGGATGACGGAAAAAAAAAGATTTGAAGAATTTGATCATTCAGATAGAATTGATAGTTATGTCATAAATGGATACATGCAAGCTTTACACAACCAAGTTGAAACTTAGAATAAGGCCTCGTCTGCTATTGTTGTAGCTGTAATCTGATTATGTTGAATCCTCCAATGGATGTCATCATAGTTATATCATAGATCTATTAACAACCTAACATTAGGACATAATGACAAACAAATCCTTCATAAACTATCTGCATGATTTACATGCAATCATGTGGAACCCAAGAGCTTGCCAGACTCATGAACAATACAATACCTACAATGGAAGGGAGCAACAATCATTTATCTTCCAAAATACTCCCATAGAAGTGAAAAAGAAAAAAGCTGTTCGCATGAAATAATGCTTGTGCTGCTAGAAAGAACCATCACAGGTCGGAGATAATCCACATCAAACTGGATGAGGTAAGTACTGGATTAACTAACTCTAACCTGCGAAGGAAAGAGAACTCTCATATCTGGAAAACAACAGAACAAGAGAACAAACTTCATTTAGACTAATAACTGTCTATAATCCAAGCAGCAGTAGCTTAACCAAATTTCAAAGAGCTCAGCCCCACAGAAAAAACACAATAGGTCACCACCTCATAAATCCGGCAACTCAACCTGCAGGAGATTAGAACTAGACGATAATCATCTCCCCACTCCCCAAAGGTGATGAACCGAAGAATAAATTTCAATCAAAAATGGTAAAAGGGTTCAGTCTCATTGCCCTCCTGAAAATGATCAAAGCCTAGTTCATCATCTCAACAAACGATAAGTGCAAAATAGGTCATTAGTCCTCCAACAAATGTCTTATTCCAAGTAACCAATTGACCAGTTTCATCTTATACATCGTGTCCTTAGACAACATCCTCAGATGAGATTGCTCCAATAGGAAAGAAGCCACCGCCAATCGAACTGAATTGCGAAATCCAAAATCAGATAGTAAAACAATTAAATCCATCAATTGATGAATCAATAAAAGATCAAAGGAGCGTAAACCCTAACAATGGCCATAACCGTGGCAAAGTCCAAGAGAGGTGATCCGAAACCTTTGGAAAACTCTCTTCGGCATTCAGAAGACTAAGTTTCTGCAACCAGACAGATCCATTCAAAAATCAGACCACGAGAGCAATCGGCTAAATCAACAAGAAGAAGCAGAAACAAAAGAAGGATAAAAAATGCTATTCGACATTAATGTCTCCTTTGAAGAAGAATGTTTGGAGAAAGCAATAGCCATGAGAGAGAGGAACACGTGCACAACCAGAGACGCAAGGCTACATTGAAGGAGGATGAGGACACAAGGGCGGGACGGTTATTTAGAGGAAGGAGACACTGGCACTTTATTTTGAACACTAATAATTGGAAGCAGATCTGGATTGGATTGTATGATCTGTTGATGGGGACCCCTTGCGTATAGTATTGCATCGACCAAACTCTGACCTGTAAGGGAAAGAGAGCTAAGGCACTGATCGTTTCACTCGAACTGGAAAATAACAATACTAGAGAACAAATTTCAATCAAGAAACGGCAACTTATCCGATTTCAAACAATCATCAACTCAGCCCCAGAGAAAAATGCAATAGGTCACCATTTCTCAAGTCCCCCGGAACTCCAATCTGTGAAAGAAATAGAGATCTAGTCTGGACAATGTCATCACTCCTAAAGATTAAAAAAGTTGAAGAACAAATTTCAATAAAAACCAGCAAGAGCCCGGAAGGTTATCAAATTTCAGTCCATCATGCAAAACCGGATGATGTGATCAAAGAATACTAGTTCATCATGTCACCAAGAAAGATTGCAAAACAGATCATTGGTCCTCCAAATTTTGCCTAAATTAATGCAACGACTGACCAGGGTCATCATAGTCATCCTCCTTCGACAACATCAGCAAAGGAAGAGATCGATCAAAACAAGCCACTGCCAATTCACCGAACAATAAAATCCAGAGTAAGCTGGCAGAATAAGTAAATGCAAAAATGGAACAGTGGATGAATCAATAAATGATCAAAGGAGGTACGTAAACCAAGCAATTCCCATAACCACCATAAAGTCGCAAAGATTGTGAAGACACCATGCCAAACCGTCAAAATCTCTGCCATATGAGAAACGAGTTTCTGCAAATCCAGATGCTTCAAAAATCAGACCCAGAAAACAATCGTCCATCAACAATGATAAAAAGAAAGGACAAAAACATGAATCGGGTTTGAGATCTCCTCTAAAGATGACCAAAACCACGAATCAGAGTGAATATCTCCTCTAAAGACGACCTTGCAGAGGCACTGATCAGCTCACCTTAACCAGAAAATAATAGAACAGGAGAACAAATTCCACTCCAACTAATAACTGCCTAGAATCCAAGAGGCGGTAGCTTATCCAATTTCAAACAACTTAGCCCCACAGAGAACAACGCAATAGGTCACCACATCTTAACTCCAGCAAAATGGACACGTAAAAGAATTACAACTAGATGATAAGCAAGTCCCCACTAACCAAAGATAGAAATACCAGTAAGCGCCCATAAGGTTTCAAAATGCCAGTTTCATTGCCCCTTCCCAAGATGACCAGAGACTAGTTCATCAACTCAACCAAACAAAAGCCAACTGCCTGCCTTCTCTGACCTGCAAGGGACAAAGAACTAGGCACTGATCGTTTCACCTTGACCGGAAAATAACAGAACGGGAGAACGAATATTCAATCAAGAAATGGCAGCTTAACCGATTTCAAATGATCATCAACTCAGCTCCGGAGGAGAAAAACGCCATAGATCACCACTTCTCAATTCCGGGGAAACCCCAATCTGTAAAAGAATTAGAGAACTAGTCTTGTATAACGTCGTCATTCCCAAAGGTTGAATAAAGCTGAAGAACAAATTTTAGTCAAATCGCCCAGAAGGTTATCAAATTTCAGTCCATCGCAAAGGAACCTGAGGATGTGATCGAAGAATGCTAGTTCCATCATGTAACCAAGAAAGACACTGCAAAACGGATCGTCTGTCCTCCAAAAAGGCCCAAAATCCACTGCCAAATTCACCGAGAATAACAAAATCCAGAGCGAGTTGGTAGAACCAAGTAAAACACGCTAAGACCCCGAACGATGAATGAATCGATAAACGATCGAAGGAAGGAGAGAAGCGTGAACCAAACGATTCCTCATAAAACCCCGGCAAAACCTTTGGAAATCTCCGCCATAGAAGAAACAAGTTTTCTGCAAAAGCGAGAAGCTTCAAGAGATCAGATCCTAGTCAACAATTCTCCCATCAACAACAACAAAAGGAAGTACAAGAGAGCGAATATCTCCTCTTAAGACGATCTCGCAGCGGAGACCTTCGCCCGAGAGGGAGAGCGAGAATAAGAATGAGAAGGTGAAGGAGATACAGGTACTTATAAGAAGGAGACACCGACTTAGGGACCGACAACGGTCATGTCATTATCCGTTTTGACGGGTTATACTGAAAGGCAGTGGGCTGGCAACGGGCCTTGGGCTCGCGAGCACGCTATGATGGTCTTGGGATGTGCCGCAGTCAAAATTAGGATGGGATGCTGTGCATGCATCTTTTGACCCCGTGTGCTAATCAATACATCTAATTCGAAAGATAGCTTTAAATAA
>CM044888.1:12888001-12916442 GCA_024500025.1 Syzygium aromaticum | reverse complement strand
AAAATGGTTGTCTATGGCATTATCCACATATTGCACTCAAGAAACATGCATGATGTTCTTTCGAGCAAAATCAACAGAGAGTGTAAGAATGAGCACAGGCCAAATCTTTCATTTAGCACAGAGTCATAACAAGCACAAACATTATCACCCATTCACCAAACGAACCTCATTATTTGACAAATTAAGCATGACCAATCCGACAATCTACCCAAACGCCAAAAAAAAAAAAACAATTCTGTGAAGACGAAACAAACTAACCAAGGAAAAAACATAATAACAGCGAACTTGTTGATGGTGTGGTTCGTCACAGAAAGCTGAGCGAAGACGTTTCTTGGGACACAGAGAGAGAGGAGGAGGACGAATCATTAATGGGGGGCTTCGGAGGCGACAGCGTAGGCAGATGCAGCCACGTGGTCAGGATCTAAGCTATCGATCTTCACGTTAGGGCAAAAAAGGGAATAAGTTCAAGTCATACAAAACCCTAACCTGAGAATGGGACTTCGGGAGGCAACGCAGAGGAAGAGTTAGAGCCCGAGATCACCAAAGGGGCTTTGGGAAGTGACAGCGGAGGCGCGATTCATCATAGAGAGCCGAACGGAGCTGTTTCTCGAGACAGAGAGAGAAGGGCAGAGCACAAATCGCCAATGGGGTGGCTTCGAAGGCGACGGCGTAGGCGAAGGTGGCCGCCTGGTCAAGATCTAAGCCATTGATGGGCTCCGGGAGGTGATGGCGCAGGCAACCGGCGAAGGGGGAGGCATGGTCCACAAAAAGAGTCGTGCTTCGCGAAGGAAAGGGAGAGAGAGCATATGGGTTTTCTAGAAAGGGCCGACGGAGGCAACCGGTGTAAGTGCGGCGGGTTCACGGCCAAAGGAGGCGAAGTTGCGGAGGAAGGCAAAGGAGGTCGAGAGCGGGAGAAGTTTGAGCGGAACGAGGGAGGGAGAGAGAAACCAAGTGAAAAAGTGAATATTTGAGTAGTATGAAGAGGGTAAGGGAGGTTTAACGGAGGATGGGAGAGAGAAGGGAAAGGGTTAGATTTTTTAATAAATCTGATATGTGGGCCCGTTTACCATGTGTCACGCGTTCAGTGGAGTTGTGTATTACTTACGTGGAGTATTTCACTCACGCAATATTTTCTCCATGTTTGCGTATGACGAAAGATTTTGTCTCTCGGTGTGCAAAGTGTAAGAGAGAGCCAAGAAATTTAGACCCTTTCAGACCATGCGTTCGAAACGGAGGCACTCCGCTACTTACACTTCAAAATTTTCAAGCCCTCGTTTGGAAATTACAAGTCGCTGGCTGAAGCTCATGTGCATCGTTCTGAGAATCCAAGTGGAGAGTAATGGCAAGAACTTAAGACTCATATGTCACCAAACAATCAGAATGCATTGGGATTTGAAATTCATAAATAGATTTCGGCCCCACATATTAATCACATTGTTGAATAGTGAAGGATCAATTTATATCAATAATATAAATGATTCATAAACTACTTTCATGAAGAGAGAAATCCTCTTCGGCTTTTGATTTTCTTGTTAGTATTTTTCTGAGTTAAGACCACCTGATTGGGGTAGTCTATGATAAGGGCGCAGACATTTTCCCGAGTGATCATGAGTTCGAAGGAAAAAAAAAAAAAAACTCGTGGATCGGCATGTATGAGGTGGCTCATAACGTAAATAGCACCACAGTGATGATTGTCCTATCAAGAAGGTCAGTTCGAGATCCCACTACTGAATTAATAAGTATGGCACCAACCAGACATTTCATGAAAAAACAACCACAATGGAGCTTTATGGTATTGTCAAGAGATTGGGATTACCTAATAATTCTAAATCTATTGTAAGGATGCCAATTTAATCTTAAATTTTTCAATTTTTTCAATTTTGTCATAAATATTTGTGTAAAATTTCAATGTAATTTTTTTAGTCATTTTTCATTGGCAATCGTTGATATAGTAGTTCAGTCATTACTAACTGTGCTACATGAGAAATTGCCACATTAGGATTTCTGGTGAAAAATTGATCAGAATGACTATATTGTAACTCTGCGTAAAGGTTTATGATCGAATTTGCAAATTGGATAGTTTTAGACAAGATTTGTATCCGTACAATAAATTTATGACTAATTTGACAATTTTCTCCCGCATAACTCACCAATAAAGAAACCCACCCTAGAATCGAGCATTTAACAAGGGCATTTCATTACTTTGAACACATAAATCGATAGTTGTGGGTTTGATTTTTGTCCTGGGGAACGTATTTGTTAGTAGTGGGCCATGATGATGGGTTGTCGTGCTATTTCTCCCCCAAATAGCCAGTTAACCAAATAGCCAGTTAATTACGGTGGTGTCCTTAAGTTATCAGGGAAAAAAAATTCACCAACAAAGATAGAGTTATCTATAGAATAGTTATTACAAAGGGAGAAATTTAAGGTGCCTCTGGAGCTCCACTTAATCATCTGTCCAATCAGTATCAACTATGAAGTATTATGAATTTTATTAATCTTTTTCGGAAAAATTATCCAAAATGTTCTAAATCTATTACATTTTTATCAATTCAGTCCTGAACGTTTCAATTTTGTCAATTGAGTCCTAAATCTTTCCACTTCTTACCAATTGAGTCATAAACATTTTCACTTCTTTCTAATTGAGTCCATCCGACCAATATTTCCCATAAAATCCTTACGTGAACGTTAGCTAGCCTACGTGGCCTTGACATGGACAATTTAAATAATATTTTAATTTTTTTGAAATTTTTTTCCCCTCTTTTACCTCCGGCCGATTGCTGGGCATCAGCAACTAGCCAAAGAGAGAGGGCCGACAAGGTCGACCTCGCTGGCCTCAGGCGTGCCTCACCCTCGCTGGCCACTGGTGAGGGCAAGCCTCACCAAATATGGCAAGGCCGCCCTCACCAGTGGCCGGCGAGGGCAAGGCTCGCCTGAGGCCTCATGCAACAATGGCGAGGCCATGGCAAGGTCAATCCTCTCCCAGTCATGGCAAGGCTGAGTCTCGCCGTTGCTCGTGAGGGCGAGCCTTGCCATGGCTAGACGAAGCTTGACCTAGCCGAATCTGGTGAGGCCAACCTCGCCTAACCATGCCCAATTACTGACACCCAGCGACCGGCTGGAAGAGGAAGAAGGGAAAAAAAAAAAAGAAAAAACATAAAAAAAATATTATTAAAATTGTCCACGTCAATGACATATAGACCAGCTAGCGTCCACGTAAACATTTTCTGGCCAAAATTAGCTGGATAGAGTCAATTGACAAGAAGTGAAAAGATTCAAGATTCAATTGGAAATATTGAAAGGTTTATGACTGAATTGACAAAAGTGTAATAGGTTTCGGATTTTTGAGATAATTTTCTCACTCCTTTTAAGGGATAAATATTAGGATAAAATTTGCCGTTGTGATGATACTTACTGGGTTGACGATCAAAGAGATGCTCCTTGAAAATATAATGATCAAGAAACAGTGGTGACCAAGAGAAGTGGTACAGAGTGGAGCCTTCTCGAGGCAAGTTCTCGAGGCGGTTCAGGTTGCCTAGCAGCACGAACAGGGAGGGGATCAAGGCGTGCATGGAGGATGGGGTGTTTCCCGTCTCCGTGCCCAGGACGGAGGAGAGCTAGCCCATGGTCGAGAGGGTTGAGATCCGAATGTCAAGCACTGACGAGAGATTGACTGACGTGTGCTTCTGTGTTTGTGTGGAATACTTTTTGAATATGTGTTTATCTGCGTGATGTTTGTTGGAAAGAGCTCAATGAAGACTAGCTACAGTGATGTAGATTTCAACAAGAGGTGAACAAGTCTGACATGACGAGATTCTCATGAGAACTTGGAAGGGCCGTGATTGATCTTTCAGAGTCTTTGGAAGCTGACATGCTTAGAAGTATCATAGGAAGTAGAATTGCAAGTTATTTCATGCAGTTTGTTCGCGGACTTCATCAACAAACTAGTGATAAAGCATGTGCTGATTATGAGCAATGGGTTGTGCTGATATTGAGTCGTTGGTGATGCTGTTAATGCGTCCATCAAAAAATGATCGTTAGAGATGAAAATTATAATTGTTAGCAGCTGGAAAGATCACAATAGGAGAACCGAAAATTGTCAGAGAAAAGAGGATAGCATTTTTGGTCGGATTGTCATAGTATTTGGCGATTTGACAGATTCAACAGACTTCATTTTGGGAAATCATGCTGATTTTCAAGAAAAAATGTTGTATGCGCGATCCTATTCTTGGACAACAGCTCTAAATGACTCTTCATGGCTCTTTGCTCTTCAAGTCCATCTCCAATGGGAAGATTGAAAATGATTATATAAAGGAAGATCTATGAAGCACAAGGGGTTGAATAGAAAATAGAAAAAACTGTTACTGTTCATTGTCACTCTCTAATCAAAATTGTGATCTGTTCATGTGAAATTTCCGATATATTATTCTTCCTGCTTTATAATCGTGATAAGATTAAGTATACAAAAGTGATAACGGTACTTGAGACGCAATAGTGTGATCTATCGTTTGATAGGATCAGTATTTGATAATTGTAACTTGTTTTGGAGATTAGTATTGGATTCCAACCCGCATTGAGATTGTTAGTCTGAAGAGTGGACATAGACTAGAGAATAAAATCGAACCATTATAATTTGTTGTGTGCTATATTGTATTTGTTCTTGTTCTTGATAGCACCATGCACACCTGATATTATCTACTCTAGAAGTGTTGGTTGTTAATTTCTGCAAAAAAATTTCATAATCTTAAAAAAAAATCTATTCACCCCTATAGTTTGCATAGTTAGTGTTGACACCTAAATTTTAGCACATCATTTAGTGGTTAATTGCATAGAAAATTAGGTTTAGGTTCATTTAGATTAATTGCATTCCGCATCGGATCAGCGGTGACGAGCGAGCTTAAAATTCATTACGTGAATCGAGCTCGGGCATCGAACGAGACTCGGTTCACTCGAAAAGCATGGGCCGAAAATCACACGCAAAAGGGCTTGGTTGTTTTAATTTGAGCTTAAATTAGCCCATTATGCTTAATTAAAGAAAAGCTCAAATTAATTCAGCCCATTTAGAATTAAATTAAAGCCTAAACCTAAGCCCGTTAGGACTAAAAAGCCCGGCTAATTGACCTAGGTTTACACTATAAATATATGTTTATGTCTCATAATCAAGGGAGAGCTTTCAGAATTTCAGAAATCAGATTTTTAGAGAGAAAACAATCTTTGAGAGCTTTACAGGGAGAGAGACCAATAGAGAAAGAAAGTGGACGACCATTCTTCATCAGCACCTCACCTTCGTGCACGTGGAAGGGGATTCAACGAAGTTCCTCCGCGACAAGCAATTTCACCGCAGGAAGTCTAGTCCAAGCAGCATAGCCGAATAGCCCAGTCCCAACCGTATCAGAATTTTTTACCAGTCCACGGCGCTCTTGTGATCCAACTCAGCGTTCCTAGTGCAAAACCGGCAAACTTCAGCCAGGACAAAAAGATTTCGGAATATCCAGGAGGCTCCAAGCGGTGATTGTGGAATTATTCAATGGCTTAGTCAAACCGAAGTCAAATTTTGAGTGGAGAATCATGGTGGGCTGATTTAGTGGAAAGAAGGAGACGAAGGCCAAAAGGTTTAGCAAACCAGCTTTCACGTTGAATAGCCATACCTCATCCAATCAGTAGGCCTTGCAATCTGAGAGTCACCGTTAGTCGAGCTGCTCCTCGCCTTCCACACCGGAGCACCACCGCCGCTCCCGACGCACCGTCGATCCGCAATCTCGATCCGCTGCAAATTCAAATTAGGAAAGAAATCTGCAAATCAGGTAATTATCATATCCCAATTTAATTTGAATATTTGGTTGCCTATTTTGTGCTTATTGATATCTAATTTTGCATATTTGGATAATAAGCATTATTCTAATTAGGATTTTATTTCTTTTGAAATCTTGGATATCTATTACTTTTCAAATTTGGATAGAATTTAGAATTTTCAAAATCTTTTGAATATATCTAAGATATTTAAGATATCGAGAATTTTTCAAGATGTGATCGATTAGGAAAATTTCCTAATCCGCAACCGCACACGTGAAAATAAATCTATCTATCAGGCTTTAGATAGAGTTATTTCCATAGCGGGTATTTCGAATTTTAGGATCGATCTGTCAGGCTTCAGATCGAAACTTAATTCGAAAGATTTGGCGGTTATATATTTTTTACTTGATTTTAATTTCGAATTTTGATTTTAAAAAAAAACAAAAGATCACTCTAGAATAGGTTAATTTCTTTAGTTTAAAATTGCGTGTCTAGATAATTAGCATTTTTAATTCCGAATTTTATTAAAAAAAATACAAAAAAATAAATAATATGCACGTCATTAGAAATAGGTCATGTCGTCGCATGACATATAATTTGCATGTTAGATTGCATTAATCGCATGTCAATTTTTTGCACGTCATTACATATAGGTTAGCTTTCATTTAAATAAGTGAAAATAAAAATTTCTGCACCTTTAAACTTTAAGTCAGGATTTATCAAAATTGCCAAATTGGGTATTTTTCTTGAAATTGGTACCGAAAGGGCGTTAGGGAATCTAGCGTAACCAAGTCTCCGAATTCATAATTTCTGGTTCGTAGAAATAAAATAGTACTCCCGCTATTTTATTTAGGTTTCTAATCAACCTACCTTAAATGATTAGTGGCGACTCCTATTGAAAATATTTGCATGCTCATAATTGGACCTAAGTTGCGATTTGGTAGAGTTTGGGAGAACTCGAGCTAGGTTAGTTAATTTAATTGATCTAGTAATCCATTAGCCTAAGATCAAAAACTCGATTTTTTTTTAGGGTCGCGACAGCTTGGCGACTCCGCTGGGGATTACTTGAATTTTTTTTGAAAATTTAAGGAGGACTTAGGCCAAAAAAGAATTTTCAAACAAAAATCACTCGATTTGGCAAAATTTAATTGAATTCTCATTTTTAAGTGTTAAATGTTTTTGCAGGATGGGAGTTATAAGGGGAGTAGTGATTGGCTAACCCTTTGTTTTGCAGGTTTGGTGAAGTGGAATTTGGTTTAATTTTCGTACTATTGAAGTGTTTGTTGCATATAACTGTTGTGCATGATTTACAGTATTTGCACTACACCACACACAACCTGTGGCCGGACCTGGGTCACACCCATAGTTTTAAGATGGTATTTAGGTGGTTCTTTAACCTTGGCGGTAAGGCTTCGCTAAAGGTTATCCCATTTGAATCCCGAAAATTTTTCCAAAAAATGGCTCAAGGGTTGTCCTCATGCACGTGAGGCTACAATGCATGGGGTTGCCCTTGTCGACCGAACCAAGCCGAAGTGATTGGACTCGACTAGTCATGACTATTGTATGCAAGGCTGCGACTAGTCATGACGATTGTACGCGAGGCTGCGACGCGTCGTTTCGTTCATCATTTCACTTTGCAAAAACCATTAGGATAGATAGATTAAGATTTAAACTCACGTTTCATGTGCATGTCTCTGTGATTGACATTTTCTCCCCGAAGACGGTAATTTCTCGAGCTTTATCTTTGGTTTTTTTTATCTTATTTTGAGTCAGTCCATGATTTAGGTTGAGTCATTTGGCACGTGGTCTATATAAGAATGGGTCGCCTCGATATCCGTTTAGTGCCTACTCCGAAGCTGGAGCTTAAGAAGTTATGGAGCCAGTTGAAGCCAGATGGTCAACAGTACGTTCTCAAACGCATTGGATTCATGCTGCCAATCCTAGACATAGATGTTCAGAGCGGGATCATGCAGGCATTCGCTCATTTTTGGTGCCCCGAGACAACCACATTTGTGTTGGGAGGTAAGTTTGAGCTCACACCGACTCTGGAAGAATACAGTATTGCCATTGGGAAATCGATTGAGTTGGATATAGTTGAACCACCCATTAAGGTAGATCCTGTGGTAGTGCTTGCTGAATTTTTGAATTTGACTAAAAAGGAAATTGAAAAAGTGCTAAGGGGTAATTGTCAAGCATGCCCATTATCTTTTCTTATTGAATGTTTCGAAAATAACTCCGTCCTCATGAGATCTAAAATTTTTATCTTAGTTTTTTTGGACTCATCATTTTTCCATTCCGTCAAAATGCTATTGATCCTGTCATAGCTTGGACGGTAAAACTAATATGTGGTAGAGTTAGTTTTATAAACACAATTCTAGCAGAAACTTTCATATCTCTGACACGATTCAAGAAAGGAAAAGATAGAACTTTTCGAGCCCCGATTGAGCTTTTACAAATCTGGCTTTTCTCTCACCTTTCTCAATTTGGGGAAAATATGACTGTATTTGAAATGGGCATGACCGATAACCCTATTTTAAGGTTCAAACAAATACAAGATCAAACTAAGAGTTTGCACTATACGCAATGGGTCCATCTGTTCAAAGATCCAAACTCTAAGATTTTCCTTTGGCAAGCTGTGTGGTTTCGGGAGGTCGAGGCTCGACTATACCATGGCAATCAGAAGCCCATACCTTTGATGGGCATTTATGGGGCAACCTGCTATCAGCCCCTTCGGGTTACACGTCAATTCCGAGTTCTGCAGGATGTCCCACCTCCACTCAGGCCCAATGAATTTCAAGTCCAGTTCGAGAAAGGCGAGTCCTACAGAGTCGAGCTCAGGCGTCATTCTGAGGCTTGGCAGAATTGTTCCACTCAGAAGCTGATTTGGCCCGCAGATGAGCTCACTGGAAGAATGAAGCGTCACTTTGCCACGGACCGGTATGTTCAGTATCATACCATCCCTGCTGAGATACTCCCGAAGATCCCGGTCGTGACAGTACGGCATACCCTTCAGACTCAAATCAAAATCAGCGAAGAAAAGGCGATGAAGGCCCAGGATAAGGCAGATGCTCTGGCTGAAGAGAATGCACGATTACGGCGTGCCTTGAAGGCCCATTCGTCTATAGATCATGTAGCCTCTAAAAAGAGGAAGATCATTTGATTTCTTGTTTGGTTTAAGGAGTTTTTCTTTTTTTTTAGGAGGAAATGTTAGCTTGCTATCAACATTTTCTGGTAATAGATGTCGTTTCTGAACGATTTTTATAAGAATTCTTTTGAGACATTTTCCATTCTGAGCAATTCAATGAAAAACGTTAAGTTATAATTTGTAAATTTTGGAATTAGTCCAAGTTTTTATTGAATGAAGCAATTTGGAATTTCGGGATTTACTGGACGAGTTGGTCTTTTAAAAGAAATTTCATCTTGAGGATCTAAGGGATGTCATGGACCGACTTGTTATTCTTACTTGTTGTATTCATTCAATTGTTACTTTTGCAGGTAATTTGTCATAGATCCCCCTCATCCTCATAATACTCGATCGGTGACCAAAAGAAGGATGGCCAATCAAGCTGAGATTGCAGCCATGATTGACGAAAAGCTGAAAGAACACATGAATACAATCAATGAGCAGATCACGGCTGCTATGTCCAAAATGATGAGTGATCTCATGGCCAAGCAACAACAGATCAATGCTATCTCTCAATCGGAGATTCCGCCTCCAACTCGTCAAGGTCTCCGCCTCGACAAAGCTCCTGCAGTGAATACTAATCCAACCTTTCAACTAGACGATGTCATTTTGACTGACACTAGTGCGTCTCCGGCGGCTGATGTTCTTCATCCACCCCTCAATGATGAAAATGCTAAATTGCTGGCTAAGCTCGACCAGAGATTACGTGAAGTAGAGGGAACTCAAAGTTTTCCGCCTGTTGATTTGTCTGTTTTTACTCGGGTCCAAGTGCCCGATAAATTCAAAATGCCAGCCTTCGAGAAGTATGATGGCACCTCGAACCCAATTCAGCACATCGAGATGTACCAGGGGCTCATGAACAGATATGTTTCTAATGGACCTTTAATGATTCAAACCTTTCAAGCAAGCTTGAAGGATGCTGCAATGAGGTGGTATACCAACCACCAGATCAACCGGAAAGACTCGTGGGAAGAAGTAGCAAATCTTTTCGTCAAACACTTCAAGTTCAATCTTGATGTCACCATTACAAGGGAAGACCTGGAGAGAGCTGAGCAGAAAAAGGGCGAGACTCTAAAGGAGTATGCCACTCGTTGGAGGAACATGGCGGGACAGATCATGCCCGAACCTTCAGAACGTGACTTAATGAAGTTGTTCGTGTCCACTCTATCACAGCCGGTTCGTTCACGAATGCTAGTGACGGCCGTCCAATCTTTTAGCCAGCTGATAGCCATGGGTGAGGAGATTGAATCTGGGCTCAAGAAAGGATGGTACAGTGAGTCGGGTTCATCAGGCAAGAGATTTATTAGTAAGAAAGACAAAGAGCATGCCCCTGAAGTCAACATGACTTATGTACAGAAGACGCCAGCTCAGGCCCCGAAACTACAATTTATCACCAAGCAGCCGACCTCTTATGTGCAGCAAGGCCGGCAGGACCCACGCCCGCAGCGCAAAACTCGCCAATTTACTCCACTTCCTGGAACGTTATCTCAGGTACTAGCGGTGCTAAGGAAGAAGAATTTGCTGAGTTCGGAGCCACAAAGATCTAACGCTGCCGGCTTTGCACGATACGATCCGTCGAAGAAATGCGATTACCATAGAGGTGAGGTGGGACATTCGACAGACGACTGCCAAGTACTCAAACATCGAGTACAGGATCTACTTGAGACTGGAGCGTTTGCACTACAGCCAGCCGGTAAGCCCAATGTGCAGAACAATCCACTTCCTGATCATTCGAGCAGTGCAAATGTTGTCCTTGGCCCGGCGGTCGAGCGAGTTCAAGACTTCATAGTCCCTTTCGAAGATATGTTCGACGCTTTAGTCCGAGCTGGTTATGTTTCAACCGGTAAGGTGGTGTCATTCGGTGAAATAGAAAAGAAGGTGGATGAGTTGGTAAGAGAGGGAATGATTGGGATGGCTGATGAATTCGGGGTAGTGGCTACTATATCTCAGGTCATCATTGACTGGAATGAAGAACTCGCAATGCTAACCGATGAACAAGTTAAGTTGGATCCTGAGCTAATTGACATGCCCTCTCTTGAAGATGCCTCTGATGATGACCTCGGGATTGTTATACCCGATGCTTCTGAAGCATTGGTGATGGCATCACCTCAGCCCTACGCTTATGAAAGTGACAAGATGGTTCCATGGTCATACAATGTTGATCTGATAACAAGATCGGGGCGAACTTATGCTGATAATCCACCTGTCAAGCCAGTGGTTGAGAAAGAAGCGAAGGAATTCCTAGCTGTGATTAAGGCTAGTGAATATAGTGTGGTTGATCAGCTGAGAAAGTTGCCTGCACAAGTCTCGTTGTTGGAACTTCTTCAGACATCAGAGAAGCATCGGGGTGCTCTTATGAAAGTTTTGAGTGAGGTTCATGTGCCCGAAACTATTGAAGAAAATAAGCTAGAGGGGTTTGTCGGGACGATCCTCCTCAAGGATCAAGTAGCATTTTCTGATGAGGAAATCCCAGTTGAAGGACGTGGTCATAATAAAGCGCTTCATATATCAGTGAAGTACAAGGAGACTCACATGGCTAGGGTGCTTGTTGATAACGGGTCAGCTTTGAATTTATGCCCGTTGGCTACCTTAAAAAAGCTAGGCATTAAGCCATCTACCATGCAAGCAGCTAAGACTTCTGTTCGAGCCTTTGATGGAGCAAAGAAGGATGTGATAGGCCAGATTAACTTAGAGCTGCAAATCGGACCTTCGATGTTCGATATTCTTTTTCAAGTGCTGGATATCCCTTCTGCTTTCAATTTTTTGTTAGGGCGGCCATGGATCCACAATGCAGGTGCAGTACCCTCCAGTTTGCATCAGAAGATCAAGTTTGTCGCTGAGGCAAAGTTGGTTACAATTTATGGAGAAGAAGATCACCGAATCTTCAACGCGACATCGGTCCCATACATGGAGCCCGATCATGTTGAGGAGGATAGCTATCATTCATTTGAGATAGTTCAAGTTGTTCAAGCTTCCTCTGACATGCCGTTGCCGGCTCCAGAAGTTTCTAATGCAGCTATCATGGTGGCCAAGGTCATGGTCGGTAATGGTTTTAAGCCAGGTCAGGGTCTTGGGAAGGAAGGTCAAGGCATTCGTGCCCCGATTGAGACAAATGGACAATCTCACAAAGCTGGTTTGGGATATCATGGGTCGGGAAGCCGCGAACAAGACCTCGGTTGTTGCAGAGGCCAAATAGGAGTAAGTCAAAGTCCCTTACCACCTCCTATTGACCACATCTTTCGCTCAACTGGAGTAGTAGGGGGATATGAGCATCTAAAGCCGAGCCCTACTGAGGATGATCTTGGGCTTATCTTTCCTAAGTCGCCACCAGCTCTAACTGACTCGCCCAAGAAGCATGGTAAAGCGATTTTGGTCAGTTTGTCTGATGATTTTGAGAATGACCAGCCACCCTGTATTTTCAAGAAGCCGGAGTCGAGGGTGGTGGACTTTGACTTTAATGACGATATACCCTACCTCACTGGTTGGTTTGCTGAGACCTCCATTGGTGCAATCACTGAAGGACCACTTGAAGGGATGGGCGTTGGCCCTCAAGAGTAATTATTTCTAGTTTTCGTATCTCCCCTGCGTGGGAATCTTTATTATTTTCGATTTTCATTAATGTTACACTTAGGTTTTTCAATTCAATAAGATGTAATTCATTGATTCAATATCAATAAAATTACAGAAGTTTTTATTATTTTGAATCTTGTTGAAGTACCTCAAACCAACCCGATGACGATAACCAACGATTGAAAAAATTTGTCATCTACGGTAAGAACTGAGGGTTGGGCTTCTAAAGAATTCTTGTCTCGAGGTCTTCGAAAGCAAAATGAATTTCAAAAAAAAGCAATGATCAATTTTCGAAAGTTGCATGTGGTTAAGCCCTGTCTTGTCTTTTTGATCCATTTCCTTTATGTTTCAGGACTAATCTCGAGGCATGCGAAGGGACGGGAATCATGGATCCTCATATATGTGATGCAAATCAATCCGATGACTTAGACGATTCTGATCCGAATGATGAAGAAATACAACGGAACTTAGAAATCCATGAGAAATCCAAGTCTCTAACTGTTGAAGAAACCGTGGTGATCAATCTTGGCGACACGGAGAATCCAAGAGAAGTGAAGATTGGGGCATGTCTCCCTAAAGATGTGGCCAAACGCTTGACCCAATTGTTGAAGGATTATCAAGACATCTTCGCTTGGTCTTATACTGACATGCCGGGCCTCGATCGATCGATCGTAGAACATTGTCTACCGACTGATCCTTCGATTGAGCCCGTGAAGCAAAGGCCGCGAAGAGCTAAGCCAGAACTGGCAAAGAAGATCAAGGAAGAAGTCATGAAGCTTCTTGACGTGGGATTTATTGAGACTACCCAATATTCAGAACGGGTCGCTAATATAGTCCCGGTAGTGAAGAAAGATGGTCGGGTTCGAGTATGTGTTGACTACCGAGATCTGAACAAAGCCAGCCCTAAAGATGATTTTCCACTCCCACACATTGATGTGCTTGTAGACAGCACAGCCGGGTTCGAACTATTTTCCTTCATGGATGGCTTCTCAGGTTATAATCAGATCTTGATGAACGAGGTTGATAAGTTTAAGACAGCATTTACCACTCCATGGGGGACATTTCACTACAAGGTGATGCCTTTTGGTCTCAAAAATGCTGGAGCAACTTACCAACGGGCAATGGTCACGTTGTTCCATGACATGATGCATAATGAGATTGAGATCTACGTTGATGACATGATTGCAAAAACTCGGCGTGGAGAAGATCACATAGAAACTTTGATGAAATTATTCGATAGGCTTCGCAAGTTCAAATTGCGCCTCAATCCGGAAAAATGCGTGTTCGGGGCAGCCTCTGGCAAACTACTCGGCTTCATTGTCAGTAACAAAGGGATTGAGATTGACCCGTCAAAAGTGAAGGCCATTTGTGAAATAAAATCTCCCTCTTCGGTGAAGGAAGTTCGTAGCTTAATGGGTAGGCTAAACTATATAGCCAGATTTATTTCTCAACTATCCGAGACAGCAAAGCCTTTCTTTAAACTTCTCAAGAAGAATGCGTTGGTTAGATGGGATGAAGAATGTGAACAGGCATTTGACAAGCTTAAGCACTACTTGATGAATCCGCCAGTGCTTGTTCCGCCGACACCGGGGCAACCTCTGACACTGTACCTTACAATTCACAGTGAGTCCTTAGGTGCCATGCTTGCTCAAAGAAGTGAAGAGGATGGAAAAGAGCGTGCGATTTATTATTTGAGTAAGAAGTTTACCGCATCTGAGATGAACTATTCTGAAATAGAAAGAACGTGTGCCGCATTGGTTTGGGTGCTACATAGGTTGAGGCAATACACTTTGCATTATCAGATATTGCTTGTAACAGAGTGTGATCCCATCAAATACTTGCTCAATCAACCCGCTTTAGTTGGAAAACTGGCAAAATGGCAGATTCTCATCTCAGAATTCAATGTTCAATTCTTGTCTAAAAAATCAGTCAACGGACGAGTAATTGCTGATGTCCTGGCCGAAAATCCTGGGAAAAATGAGGATCTGGGTCCGCTAGAGGATAGAGTCATGCCAATTGATGAGTATGTATGGACCATGTATTTTGATGGGGCCGTAAACTTATCAGGATCAGGTATCGGGGCAGTTTTAATATCCCCAGGCGGTCAACATTATCCAGTGGCTGCAAAATTGATATTTCCTTGCACGAACAATATCGCTGAATATGAAGCATGCATCATCGGGTTACAAGCCGCTATCGGAATGGGAGTAGCTCGACTTAAGGTGTTTGGGGATTCAACCCTCATTATTCTTCAGACCGTTGGTAAGTGGCAAACTAGGAATGCTAAGTTGCAGCCCTATCACGCCTATTTAGAGGAGTTAGTGGAAGAGTTTGAAGACATTTCGTTCGAATACTTGTCGAGGACTCAAAATCATTTTGCCGATGCTTTGGCTACTTTATCGGCAATGCTACGAGTGACAAGTGGGTTAGAAGTTGAACCTTTAAAGATAGAGGTTTTACAGAAACCAGCTTATTGCATGGCCACGACAGAAGAGTCCGACGGCAAGCCGTGGTATCATGATATCAAGGCATATCTTCCAACACAGGAATTTCCTGACAAAAGTACCGTATCTGACCAGAAGTATATCAGGAAAATGGCGTCGAAGTTCTTCTTGAGTGGAGAATGTCTATACAAGCGGTCCTATGATTCGGTCTTATTAAGGTGTGTTGATTCAACTGAGGCTGTTCATTTGATGTTAGAAGTACATGAGGGAGTATGCGGTCCCCACATGAATGGTCATATGCTAGCAAGGAAGATAATGAGGATGGGTTATTACTGGCTCACTTTAGAGAGTGATTGCATTCAACATGTCCGAAGTTGTCACAAATGCCAGATCCATGGTGACAAGATTAATACTCCCCCGAATGAATTGCATCAGATGTCTGAACCATGGCCATTCTCTATGTGGGGCATTGATGTGATTGGCCCAATCAATCCTAAAGCGTCAAACGGACATCGGTTTATCCTGGTCGCTATCGATTATTTTTCGAAGTGGATTGAAGCTATGTCCTATACGTCAGTGACGGCACGGAATGTGGTGAAGTTCATTCGTCGAGACATCATTGCTCGATATGGTGCACCTGAGACCATAATTACTGACAATGGATCGAATCTGAATAATAAATTGGTGGATGATCTGTTCAAGGAGTTCAAAATCAAGCATCTGAATTCCTCTCCATATCGTCCGCAGATGAACGGAGCAGTCGAAGCAGCCAACAAGAATATCAAGAAAATTTTGGCTAAAACAGCTGAGAACTATCGTGATTGGCATGAGAGATTACCATTTGCACTTATGGCATATCGGACTTCTATCCGGACATCTACAGGGGCAACTCCATATTCTCTTGTGTACGGTATGGAAGCAGTCTTACCTGTTGAGGTTGAAATTCCTTCGTTACGTATTCTTTCACAGGTACAATTGTCAGAAGCAGATTGGATCCAGCAGAGATTAGACCAGTTGAACCTGATTGATGAGACAAGGCTTAGAGCTATATGTCATGGCCAGTGCTACCAACAACGAGTTGCTAAATCTTTCAACAAGAAAGTCAAGCCTCGACATTTTCAGGTAGGCGACCTTGTCCTGCGGAAATTATTGCCGATAGTTCCTCTTGCAGAAGGAAAATTTGCTCCAAATTATGGCGGCCCGTACATTGTGAAGAAAGTCCTTCCAGGAGGTGCTTTGATTTTGGCCGAGATGGATGGTCGTGTTTTTTCCAGTCCAGTTAATTCTGATTCTGTGAAGAAGTATTACACTTGATTTGTACTCATTCTGACTTTGTCTCAGATCGAATTTCGTGAATCAATTGATTTTCTTGTTATGTTACTAAACTTCGTTTGAGGAAGGCTTTCGATCTGGCAATCTATTTATGTCCTAATGAGGCGATCATATTATATGAGAGACTTCAAGATGACGAAAGGCAAGCCATTTCCATACACGTCCTGAATAATAATCCCCAGTGCGAGTTGAGTGAAAATTCCGTGCTGACAAGGTAAAGGATTATCTCACGAAAAGTATGACGACCAAAATGATGAGAGGCATTCATTTCCTCTATCTAAACACTACAGGTTATCATTTGCTTAACCCTTTGAACGGAGTTTCATTTGTTACCCCTGTCAGGAACAACCCCCATACTGGGGCAATTTCTTAAAAAGTTCAAAATGGTTAGAATTTTCTTGCTTTCACTTGCATCAATCTTCAAGTATATTTATTGCATGCAAATTCTGTGTTAGCTTGAGTGCCTTAGATATGACGAAGAGCATTTCTTTCGCTATCCTACACACTTTATCCGTTGCTTAGCCCATTTGAGCCTACAATTTCATTTCATAAGAACCCAATTGGTGATCATCCCTCACACTGGGGCAAGGTAAAAATCATTGCTATCTGCACAGCATATTCGGAGCGAAAATGAAGACCCCGAGAATCCAAATGTTAGTCATTCAGTCAAAACAAGCCAAAGTGTGGCTAGCCAATGTATGCATTATAGACAGTATATGTCAAAAGTCAAAAAAAAAAAAAAAAAAAAAAAAAACTAGGGGGCATGAAAAAGCAGTGTGCCTGGTAAAAGCAAGGCCAATGCCAGTAAAAATGATGAGAGAAAGAAAGGCTTTGGTGAAAACTAAGTCAATATGCAAGATCATTCTTCAAGGAAGAGACCATTTGAAAGTTCATTTGTGGAGCAATTGCTAGAGATAGATCAATGGTACCAGTAGCATGATTGGATGATCACCAATTTCAATGTTCATAATACCCCCTTTGATGGAAATGGGCCATTCATTTCAAGCCTACCCGAATCTACGTTACAACCCTTACCGAAGTCTCTTCAGAATAGGGCACTTGAGTTAACGTAGAGTTTCAAATGCTTGTAAATATTGCTCGGAGAAGTGCGAGCAAGATTTTTCTATTTCATTTTTTGCAGCATTCCTGACTTGTAAACCCAGAGCAGTTGATGATATCATTTCTTTCAAAGCCATGACTCTCATGAGTCCCCATTGTGAAACCTTTGACCAAGCCTGCGTTTCAATCCTTATAAAAGACCTCTCAGATTGGCCAAGTTATACTGATTTTGAGAATATTCGAACCCTTGTCAAGCACGATGAAGAGAGTTCGAGTGATTCTTATACCCACATCAAAGGTCGGGTCAAAAGCCTTTCATTGAGAGCGAGTGAAAAGTTCTTTCTGATTAAAGGTCTCTCATTTAATGTGATCAAATTGTCAAAAGGACGAAATGGTTGTTCTTATTGATAAATTCCCCAGTGAAGTTTGGTAATGCAGGCAGATTCATGAAATATATTTTCTCTACCCTTGCGCATGTGTTGTTTTAACCTTTTCTCAGGTAAAAACAGGTGCAATGCAATTGGCATTGCCATTTTTATAACACAAGAAGAAATCAGGTACGTTTACTAATTATTCTTCATTGTTTCTCTCTCCGGAATAGGAGAAATTATCTCTTTTATATGTTTACCAAGTGGAATAGGTGACATATCTCTTGGTGTTGCTAAGTGGAGTACGAAGCACACCCCATCTCTTGGTGTTGCCAAGTGGAGTACACGGCACACCCCATTTTATGTTGCCAAGTGGAGTACGCGGTAGCATAACACCCCATTTCATGTTCGCCAAGTGGATTACGCGGCAGCATAATTTCTCATTTGATGTTTGCCCAATAGAACAGGCAGCATAGTTTCTCATATCGTGTTCACCCAGTGGAATAGGTGGCACAACTAACCTCATGCTCACCCATTGGAAGAGGTGACATAATCCTTTTCGTGATTGCCCAGTGGTATAGGCAACACGTCCTCATTCTTTCTTCAAATCATGCGCTACTTCGCATCTGTAGGAAACTACAGGTAACAAATAGGCAATTCTGTATCTCGAGAACCTTACTTCCAGTGGACTAGAAGTTTGGAGATCAAGGGAATGCACAGCATTATAAAGCTTTCCTCACTTGGATGCTTTTTGTGCGATCCGTATGTAAGACTCTTTCACCGCTATACACGAAGTGAGAAGCCTTAGCATACGTTCCTTATTGTTTGCATATCACGCATCATTGCATTTAAAAAGAAAAAGAAAAAAAAAAATCATTCATCATTTTGCATGGTCTAAATTTAGGTTTCAGTCTTTGAGCGAAACCTCTACGAGCTTCCACTCAAAGAGGGGCAGCTGTTGACACCTAAATTTTAGCACATCATTTAGTGGTTAATTGCATAGAAAATTAGGTTTAGGTTCATTTAGATTAATTGCATTCCGCATCGGATCAGCGGTGACGAGCGAGCTTAAAATTCATTACGTGAATCGAGCTCGGGCATCGAACGAGACTCGGTTCACTCGAAAAGCATGGGCCGAAAATCACACGCAAAAGGGCTTGGTTGTTTTAATTTGAGCTTAAATTAGCCCATTATGCTTAATTAAAGAAAAGCTCAAATTAATTCAGCCCATTTAGAATTAAATTAAAGCCTAAACCTAAGCCCGTTAGGACTAAAAAGCCCGGCTAATTGACCTAGGTTTACACTATAAATATATGTTTATGTCTCATAATCAAGGGAGAGCTTTCAGAATTTCAGAAATCAGATTTTTAGAGAGAAAACAATCTTTGAGAGCTTTACAGGGAGAGAGACCAATAGAGAAAGAAAGTGGACGACCATTCTTCATCAGCACCTCACCTTCGTGCACGTGGAAGGGGATTCAACGAAGTTCCTCCGCGACAAGCAATTTCACCGCAGGAAGTCTAGTCCAAGCAGCATAGCCGAATAGCCCAGTCCCAACCGTATCAGAATTTTTTACCAGTCCACGGCGCTCTTGTGATCCAACTCAGCGTTCCTAGTGCAAAACCGGCAAACTTCAGCCAGGACAAAAAGATTTCGGAATATCCAGGAGGCTCCAAGCGGTGATTGTGGAATTATTCAATGGCTTAGTCAAACCGAAGTCAAATTTTGAGTGGAGAATCATGGTGGGCTGATTTAGTGGAAAGAAGGAGACGAAGGCCAAAAGGTTTAGCAAACCAGCTTTCACGTTGAATAGCCATACCTCATCCAATCAGTAGGCCTTGCAATCTGAGAGTCACCGTTAGTCGAGCTGCTCCTCGCCTTCCACACCGGAGCACCACCGCCGCTCCCGACGCACCGTCGATCCGCAATCTCGATCCGCTGCAAATTCAAATTAGGAAAGAAATCTGCAAATCAGGTAATTATCATATCCCAATTTAATTTGAATATTTGGTTGCCTATTTTGTGCTTATTGATATCTAATTTTGCATATTTGGATAATAAGCATTATTCTAATTAGGATTTTATTTCTTTTGAAATCTTGGATATCTATTACTTTTCAAATTTGGATAGAATTTAGAATTTTCAAAATCTTTTGAATATATCTAAGATATTTAAGATATCGAGAATTTTTCAAGATGTGATCGATTAGGAAAATTTCCTAATCCGCAACCGCACACGTGAAAATAAATCTATCTATCAGGCTTTAGATAGAGTTATTTCCATAGCGGGTATTTCGAATTTTAGGATCGATCTGTCAGGCTTCAGATCGAAACTTAATTCGAAAGATTTGGCGGTTATATATTTTTTACTTGATTTTAATTTCGAATTTTGATTTTAAAAAAAAACAAAAGATCACTCTAGAATAGGTTAATTTCTTTAGTTTAAAATTGCGTGTCTAGATAATTAGCATTTTTAATTCCGAATTTTATTAAAAAAAATACAAAAAAATAAATAATATGCACGTCATTAGAAATAGGTCATGTCGTCGCATGACATATAATTTGCATGTTAGATTGCATTAATCGCATGTCAATTTTTTGCACGTCATTACATATAGGTTAGCTTTCATTTAAATAAGTGAAAATAAAAATTTCTGCACCTTTAAACTTTAAGTCAGGATTTATCAAAATTGCCAAATTGGGTATTTTTCTTGAAATTGGTACCGAAAGGGCGTTAGGGAATCTAGCGTAACCAAGTCTCCGAATTCATAATTTCTGGTTCGTAGAAATAAAATAGTACTCCCGCTATTTTATTTAGGTTTCTAATCAACCTACCTTAAATGATTAGTGGCGACTCCTATTGAAAATATTTGCATGCTCATAATTGGACCTAAGTTGCGATTTGGTAGAGTTTGGGAGAACTCGAGCTAGGTTAGTTAATTTAATTGATCTAGTAATCCATTAGCCTAAGATCAAAAACTCGATTTTTTTTTAGGGTCGCGACAGTTAGCCTTAACGATTGATAGCAGAGCTATGTTACTTGTTCTCTAAAGTGTTTTACTTATTAGCATAAAGATCTTTATTTATGACTAACTTTGTTGGTTTTTGTGCACATGATTCACAAGTTCCAAGCAAGCCACGAAACTTTAACGGTAGCAACTATGGTTACTGGAAATAGAGGATGTAATCTTACATTGAAGCAACTGACATTCTCTTGTGAGACGAGATTCAAACGGACTAGCAGTACTAGCTAGGGCTCCTATTTAATTGGAACACGATAATAGGCAAGCTGCTGTGGCTCAACTCAAAGAAGCATAGACAAAAAATGCACAAAATGCTAAAGCTAAACAACTACTATATTGTGCATATGAGTTTAACAGAATTTCTTTTCATGTGAGGTACTTAAATGATCATTTTTTTTTTCTAATTTGGCATTTAAGTGAGCCAATGAAAACTTTTGGCACCAAAGTGAGCTTCGTATGAAATGTTGGCACTTATAGTATTCTTATACCAAAGCAAAAGACATGAATTACTAAAATAATAACACATAGTTAGGTTAAGACAAAATGAAAATAGAGTGCAATGAAAAGAAATAAAATGAAGTACTTGACATGTCTCGCGACTTGCTCTTAACCCTTTGTTGCCTCCTAATTCTCTCTCTCTCTCTCTCTCTCTCTTAATTTGATGTTAGTCCCATTCTTCTAGCATATCAAGCAAAATTTTATGCTTTTCTCCGCACTTCCACTACTCCTTCCTCGACAAACTTCTTTGTCAAAGCATTCCTTTCTTCTCGTAATCAAACTCACCCTTTAGCCATTCTGTTTTGAAAGGAAACAATCTAAACTTTCTCATCCTCATTAGCTGCCTTCATTGCTAGGACTTCCTTGCTTCCAAATTGGGTCTAAGTTTTCTTGTGTACTTCTGCCCCACTTATAGGGATGCGAATCATTGAAGAGAAAAAATAGATAAGAAAATACGTGAATTTTTTACGTGGAAAACCCTTTCAAAATCAAAAAGGGAAAAATAAGGTATTATTGGGGCTAACAATACAACATAAAGAGGGATGAATAGGTTGTTTGAAAATTATGAAAAATATTTGCAGAATATAACAAGTTCAACTACAAACATTTGTGTATACAAATTATAGAAATCAAGTGCACATGCTGCTATTTAATAGATTGTGATAATTATGAGCAAGTAATGCTAATGGTGAAGAGAGAGAAAAGATATTGCAAGCAGATATATAATAGTTCGACTTTATCCTTAAGCCTACATCCACTCTTAAAACTAACAGCCACAATAAGACTGAAATCCACTAGTAATCTTCAAGATAAACTACAATCAGCAAGTGTTGCCTTTCCCGTAAATCACATTACCAAGACACAGATACTACTATCACTTTTGTACACTTACTCTTATCACTGACTATAAACATTAGCATCACCCAAACATTGACATTAGGAGTAAACAGCAACTAACAACAAAAGCAGAGTAAAGAAGAAAACTCAAAGCACATGACTCATCTTGTTCGTTTTTCTTCCAACCTAATTACTTCTCTTGGACTCGGTGTATAACCAGACATCCTCAAATGATCATTGCCCATCGAAATCCTCGAGTAGCCATTGATTCTACCATTGCCAACAAGAGGTTGTAGCCAGAAATCGTCAAAATGACTCTATCACATCAGCAACATCTCTCTGACCGTGGTACTATCCAAGAACAGTGTTAATGTACTTTTGTCAAACTTGCTTATTGATGCCACAATTGCTCTTGATCAACTCTGGTGATTTTGATGCGAACTCCAAACCTTGTCAACGGCTTTGTCAATGTTCTAAATAGTTGATCAAGTGACAAACACCTTTCAAAACTAAATATCAACCCAATCCCTCACCCACAATCAGGACATAAAGATTTTTACTAGTTTGTTGATCTTGTCAACTGACAAACTGTGTAGATGACTTGCAATCAATCATCCAATGTTCATCTTGGTTGCTTCAGCATAAAAAGACATATAAGGACATTAGCATCTCCACTGATTTCTCATCTTCACTGATTGACCATATCAGTTTCCAAAGATCTCTAAGAACATTAACATCCCTGCTGATTCCTCATATCCACTGATTTAACTAAGCTAGCTTCCAAAGACTTCCATGACACCACGTTGATTCTGAACATACATGTTAGTTGTTGCGACCTTACCTCAGGTTGCACCACCTAGGGGTCGCCAATGGATTACTTAGCCTAAACTTAGCTTAGGCTCTCGCAAGCCATATCAATTCGCAACTTAGGTTCAAGTTATTTAACAAACAAATGATTTTTATCTAGGAATCACCACTAATTTATTTTTGGCAAGTCAATTAGATACTCAAATAAAGTATTGGGAGAATTACTTCACTTCTATGAACAAAAGATTATGAGTTCAAGGACTTGATTACTCTAGATTACTTGAATGGCCCTTTTGGTACCTCTTCTCTTTTATTCAAAAAAATGTTTAGCATGCAGCTTTGATTAATTTTAACTTATCCACTAACATATAATGTGATCAGGGGATGCACAACCAGTAATGAAACACCCAATAATCAAAAGCAATGAATAAATTATAAGATAAGGAGGGTGCACCTACCTCGAAACAACAAAAGTATCTGCAATGTTAACTAAAAAATCACATCATTGCTCTAAATATGATTTCTAATTAACACACAATTTCACTCAAATCTTTTTGAGGGTTTTCTCTTATTTAAATGATGACTAACCTATGTGCAATGCATGTAATGCACTTACTTTAATGCAATGACGTGCAAAGCATGCCTATTCTAACGTGACACGCAATTTTTATTTAGATGACCTAACATTCAATTTCTAATGATGGGTAAAAATTGATATGTAACTATTCTGGCATGACTCACAATTTCATGAACTTAACATACAATCACTAAATGACATGCAAACGATGACATGGCATAGATGATGACATGACATGTGACATAGCATATGTGAATGACATAGTGAGATGACATACAACACAACATACGTGACACGTGATGATGACATGATAGTGATGATGCAATGCAATTAATCTATATGACATGCACATAATATTTTTTGGATTTTTTGATATTTTAAAACATGGAAATTTATCTAAATTAGAGATAGAATCTTACTTAATCGACACACGACATCCACGAAGATTTTTAATAAAAGATTACGATAATCTAAAAAACAACCCATCATCTCACGGGTTAAATTAAAGATTATCGCAATCTTAGACACAACAATTACCCAATATAAAGTCAAAGTAATTAAAAAAGGGCCGCGCTTTTTCCACTCCTATTTTGACTAAAACACTCCCCAACGAAATATTGTAATCATTTTATCCATCATAGGTCCCACCTTTCAACTTCATCTCCATTCTCTTAGTGTGCTTTTTCTTGGAATCTTCTTTTGTGGATTCCATTTTCCTTCATCTTCACCCATCTCTCTTTCTCTCTCCTTTTACTTTCTTTTCTTTGATGTTTGAGGTGGTTTTTGCATCGTTTTTCATGGTGGGTGCCAGATAAATCGATTAAATTCAAAGTGTTGGTTAGTATTGAGTAATGCTGTAATTTTCCTCGTGATGGGTTTAGGTCAATGAAGTCTAAGGTGTTTTTTCTTCTTTTTCTTCTTTCATCTCTTTTTTTTTATGTCTAGGAAAAGTAGGTATTGATTCATTCCTTGTTTACCGTTGAATCTGATTAAAGTTTATGCTTTTGAGGATAATCTTTAGTGAGGGGCCTCTTGGCATTGCCGAGTTTCTCTCATTCTAAGGATTCTATTAGTTGAAATTTTCGATCCTAAAGAGTTTTGTTTTCACCAAATGAAAAAATGTTTATCACCCCATTAACTTCTAACGATTGAACTTAGTGATTTCTTTGACTCTGGTCGAATAGAGCATGCATTTTTTTTTATGAATTTTGAGCATTCTTTTCATTGAAAATTTCCCCATATTGGTTTATATTGACCCCCTTCATTTCTACAATTAGTTTGGCATAATGATTGCAAGATACACATATTGGTCTAATTATAGTTCGAACTCAGTAAAAAATGAAGGGATTTTATCCAATAAATTTCAGTTTTCTTCTCATTTCAATAGGTTTATTAAAACTTTTATCATTTTATTTGCGGATTTTGATAAAGTGGAAAACAAGTAGGCACGCCAAATGCATTTTCGCATATTAGCTAGTAAAGTCTATTGGTGATGGTGCAAAGTCTGGTTGAATCCCTCATTTGCATTATATTGGGTTGGTTTTGAATAGAGAAGAGCTTTTGTATGTTGCACAACCACCGGTTAGACAAAGAAAATATCATTCAACTGAGTTTTGTGCTTTTATAGAGGTGATTATGGTGGCATTTTCTTTACAAGAGAGAGAAAGAGAGAAAGATGTTGAAAGGTGGGATGAAGAGGAAGGAAAGCGGGACCCACAAAAAAAAAATCAAAAAAAGACATCAAGAAAAGGTTTAAGATGTTAAAGGGTGGAACTCACAGTGAGTGAAATAGTCCAAACACTTTGTTGGAGAGTGTTTTAGCTAAACTAGGAGTGGAAAAAAGGCGGCCCTTAAAAAATGATCCGAAATCTTTACGGATCAAATAACTAATTAAATTGACTCTATTCAATAACGCCCTAATCGGATAATGCCTAAATCTTGATCAAATGAATTATATAACACAATCTATCCATAAATAGCAATTCAACAATTCAAATCAAATCGGATAAAATCATTACCTAATTTGGGTTGCGTAATCTTATCGGAATCTAACCGGATTGTGGATGAGGTGGCTCATGGCGTGTGGCTGGTGGTCTGGCGGCTTGTCTGGAGGATCTCTCAGTCGAGGTTTGCTGATAATGGTGTTCACGGTGAGGCTCGCGGGCTGGTGTTGGTCAGGGCACGCGGTGTTGTTCAGTGAGAGGGTTGCTCATGCATATGGGATTCTCGGTCCCTGACGAGGGGGTTTACGGTGATCGGTGACAAGGGCTTCTTGTCGTGTCAAGGTGAGGCAAAGAGCACCAAAGATGCTGGGCAATCACGGTGCTCGACTGGGAACCGGTGAGAATCACCAATTACTCGTTAGTCGCTCACCACGAAACCTGCGAAAGCGGACACTGAGAATTTAAGGAACAACGAGGCTTTGCTGGTGATATCAAGCCGTAGAAGGTGCTGCAGGGACGACGGCTTGAACTGGTAGCGGCTGAAGTCAACTTTCGGCTTCTTTCTCTTTAAGCTTGGACCGAATAGTGAGCTCCCAAATTCCAGCACTTGAAGTCCCTTTAGCAGTAGAACAACTCTCCACCGATTACTCTTCAGTTTTGTCTTCTTGTGTCAATTGTTGCCCTTGCGCTCATGAGACCGATCGTTTGGAATTGCTATGTCGGCTCGCTGGAAATTGTTGGGACCGCATGGAGCCCGCGAGAAACAAAGCGAAGGATAGTTACGGACTATCGAAAACACTCCAGGGACTTGCTGTAACTGTAGGAGAAACTCGGCGAAGGATGGCTGTGATTATCGACGATTCAGAACAAACCTTGATTCAGAAAACCAGGATAAGTGAACAGTAAACAAATTACCAAAGAATCCTTGGAGGCTAAAATTCAACCGCCATGTGGATAACAAAATGCGGTTGCTAGGGAAACATCCCGAGTGTTCTGGGAATAGTTTGAATTTGAAAGAATAACCGCCGCAACAGTTATTTGTCTAATCTAGTTATAAATATCCGACGGAGTATTGTTGTAAAGGATTCACAATCAATCAATGAAACAACACATCTTCAATTTCACAAGTTATCTTTTGCATTCGCATTTACCTTTACCCTTTTGTTCGCGCTCGTTGTTTACTTTATCCTTAGTTTTTGCTTAGTTAGAATCGAATTCTTCGTTTTCGAACCGCCACAAAACCTGATACACACAAAAAAGCCAAAGAGCCAACTTTGGTGAAAGGTATTTCGCCAGAGATCATTCTTGCCGAAATATATTTTAGCACACCTGATGAGACTATTGTGTTCCGCTTTGAGAAAGTGTTGATGGAAAAAATAAGGAATCGAGAGATTTATAACGCTGCTATCAAAGATAACCAATACCCAGAGCGAGTCGATGAAAGGTCATCCCTATCTAAGGTATCGAACGCTGATCCAGTAGACGACGTCAATATAGGTGCTGTGCCGGTGGACATTCCCCAGAGTCTCACCGAAGACCATAGGAGATAGTTGGCCCCAGATCCTATCATGGTGACCACAATGACAAAGATATTTGAAAAGCAACATAATGATTTGACCAATCATATATCTGGGGTGATTAGTCTGATGATTACCAACTTGGTGATGGAACTTGTGTCACAAAGGTAGGACAGCCAAGCCAGCCGTTCCCTATTCAGGGCAATCAGGTCAATCATACGTGCCAAGCATGTACCTTCAACTTCTTCGCAATTTATTACTGGTGGGAATCTACGCCAAACAGTGCCACAAGCGGTCAGGGCACTTCAAAGGCCTGACGCTACCAATGACCAGAGTCAGAATGATCATAATGACACAGATAAGCCTGGTCCTAGTGGGACGGCTAATCCGTTAGGCCACGTACACCGAGAAGTTAACAAAAGTAGTGTTGGGACGGCGAATCTGAATGCGCCGATATTAGGAATAGACATTCAGGGAGCCGAAACATGACCCATTTAATACCAAAATTGTTCGGCCAATCGGTAGCAGTGCTGCTTTCCCTACTTGAGTAGTGAACCTGATAAACATCGGAACTATTCTTGTACCTATTCCGGGGTATCAGCCATATCGACTGTAGTATACGAGGGACTTTGTAGCCAGACCTCTTCTCCACTCAGGAGGCAATTGGGTCAGGTTAATCAAGTGCAAGACCCATTGAGGGACCAGCTTATTATCGAACAAACTACTAATTTGGTGATATGACAGTATGGACTCGGAAGGAGGTGCACCAGACCGATGTATCAAAAACTATATCCAGACTCGATCGATAATGTTCATTACCAAAGGGGATACAAAATATCGGATTTCAGTGTATTTAGTGGGATTTTCACAAGAGGCAATTGTCTCCATCAAGATTGATGGAGATGAGACTTGTGAAATTGGGAAGAACAAGAGATGGCGGGGTTGATTGCACGGTCATAATTTAACTAGCAGCATAAATCGAATCAACAGAGAAGAGGGAAGAATAGGTGAAAGTGGGTGTAATGTTGTTGAGGGGTGATGGGAAATTGGGATAAATGGAAAGAGAAGATGATGGGTAAAGAGGTGGTAAAGAAGAAGAAAAATTTGGGGATGTATCGAATATTGTTGAGATAGCAATTGAATCAAAGGAAGTATGGATTTGGAGCAAAGATATTGAAGAATTTGATTTGTTTTTTTGCTTTGATACCATGTTAATTTTTAGAGCCAAAGAGAAAATAACGATAAAATATTTATAGTGGTTCAACCCCAATTAGGTTTGGATAATATGTATTTATAGGAGTGATTAATCAAAGCAAGGATACAAATAGAAATATAATTACAAAAAGACCCCATAGTACATATATATTACATTAATACCACCCTTACTGCTCTTTTGAATCTAAGGGTGTTACAAATAGAAACATAATTACAAAAAGACCCCATAGTACATATATATTACATTAATACCACCTTAGTGCTCTTTCGAATCT